>BTPG01000004.1:45456481-45641481 GCA_036245525.1 Semisulcospira habei | reverse complement strand
ACACTCTATCATTTGAACTACTTAGCTCCGCGCGTGTGTGTGTGTGTGTGTGTGTGTGTGTGTGTGTGTGTGTGTGTGTGTGTGTGTGTGTGTGTGTGTGTGTGTGCGTGTGCGTGTGCGTGTGTGTGTGTGTGTCGAAGGGGGGGGGGGAGGATCTGTGTGTCTATGAGTATGTCTGTTTATGTGAACAGTGTCTGCAAGTATTGAGTTTTACTCCAACGCATGTACATTTATATTCTATGTATGTAGTCTTGAGTAGTGTTTAGCAACGGCAGGTTTGCAAAATGGCTGTGTCGATGACGATGTCAATGCCTTAACAGTTGCAAAATAAAGTTTCATTGATTCTCTCTCTCTCTCTCTCTCTCTCTCTCTCTCTCTCTCTCTCTCTCTCTCTCTCTCTCTCTCTCTCTCTCTCTCTCTCTCTCTCTCTCTCTCTCTCTCTCTCAAGCACGCACACATTCACATTTGCGTGCGCGTGGGTGTTGGCAAGTTTGCCCACTTTCCCTCTACGCACCAGTGTCCTCTGTGAAGTTTCTTAAAGTTTCATTGATTCTCTCTCTCTCTCTCTCTCTCTCTCTCTCTCTCTCTCTCTCTCTCTCTCTCTCTCTCTCTCTCTCTCTCTCTCTCTCTCTCTCTCTCTCTCTCTCTCTCTCTCTCGCAAGCACGCACACATTCACATTTGCGTGCGCGTGGGTGTTGGCAAGTTTGCCCACTTTCCCTCTACGCACCAGTGTCCTCTGTGAAAATATCTACAGTGGGTTTTTTCCCCTTGTCTGAAATATCTAGTGTTTTGCGTGTCTGAGAGCGTATTTCAATGTGTTCGCACTCCCGTCTTGTCTAAATATGCTCAGACACGCTCGCAGACCGGACTTTTAACCCATTCAACCCTGACAAAATACACTGAGAGATCAATCATGGAAGTTCACGGGTGGTGCCAGAATAGCTTGGCGCCTTAAGGCGCCAAGCTAATCTGTCACCACCCTTGAACTATCACGATTGATCTATCTCATAAACTGTTGTCTAGACTTCAGAGGACTCTAAACTTTGAGAATGTGGACCTTACAACTCAATTTGTGAGCCCTAATTAATGGACGAACGCGGAAGTTATACATTTTCTTTCCCCAAAACTGTTCATCTAGCTTTAAGTGGCATAGAGTCTTATAAACAAATCGACTCAAAGCGCCGCGAAATGAAACCCAACACGCACACTCACGTAACAGACACGGATTTACGCCATTTAAGACAAACACAGTACAAGACAGACGAAGGGCCAGTTCAGCTACTGAAGTTACAGAGATTTTTGATCGCTTGTATTTGAAATTTGTAAAGTGGCCTGAAACCGGTACCAAAGTGTGGGGGGGTGGGGGGTGGGGGGGGTGGGGGGGGGGAGGGGGTGGGGGTGGGGGTGGAAGAACCGGAATACCCGGAGAAAGAACCCCTGACGGGTTATTAAGGGTAGTGCCAGATTAGCTTGGCGCCTGATGGCGCCAAGCTAATCTGGCACTACCCTTAATAATAATAATAATAATAAGAATAATAATAATAATAATAATAATAATAATAATAATTCAAGGGTAGTGGCAGATTAGCTTGGCGCCGTCCGGCGCCAAGCTAATCTGGCACTACCCTTGAATTATCATAGTCGATGCGTCTCCCAGCAAATGGTACATAGTCGCTAGGTGACACACAATTCGGGAAATGCGGCCTTGGGGAACAGGGTTAAGTCACTGACGGGATTTGTTTCAGTGACTGACTGAGGACGTGCCACAGACTGACCTTTCAGTAAGTGTCGAGAGCGTCATGGTATCGAGGTGCAAATAAATCAACCGCTTTGGCTTTGCGTCATCCGTGCGTACTTATCACGCAGCCAGATTTGCATGCGGTTGAATGATGCACTGGCGTACACAAACTTTCGAGAGACGTTGTTGAGAACTCAGGCCTAGGTCAAATCTGCACGTGTTTCAACCCCCACCCCACCCCCACCCCACCCCCCACCCCCGCCCCACCCCCTACCCCCCCACACACTTTGGTACCGGTTTCAGGCCACTTTACAAATTTCAAATACAAGCGATCAAAAATTTCTGTAACTTCAGTAGCTGAACTGGCCCTTCGTCTGTCTTGTACTGTGTTTGTCTTAAATGGCGTAAATCCGTGTCTGTTACGTGAGTGTGCGTGTTGGGTTTCACCAAAAAAAAAAAAAGTTTAGGGATTAACGTCTTTTGTCCACCACGAAGGTGATTTCAAAGACGAGGCACCGAATTCTGACCCTAGCTGGATTCGAACCCGGGACCTTTTGGACGAGAGTCGAACACTCTACCACCGAGCCACCCAGCTCCCTAAGTTTCGACAACAGGGGATTAACCCATTACATTCTGTGGGTGATTTTATTTTTAAAATTATTATTTGCTTATTACGACAGCTACTTTACAGATCAGGAGATAGATCAACCATTTTAGTTCAAGGGTGATGCCAGAATAGCTTGGCGCCTCAGGCGCCAAGCTATTATGGCAACACCCTTGAACTATCATAGTCAAATTAAATTCAAGCCGTAGTGTATCAGAATGAAAAGGGTTAAAGAACCCGGACAACCATGCGATACCCTTTGAGGTTTTCATCCAGGGTCTTCTTCGAAACATACACGATATTGGCCTACTACTTCTAATTTCCGAAGTCGCGTATGGCGGCTTAAATTAACCCGTTCAGTGCCGAGAGAAAATGTTAACACCACCCAACTGCAAGAGGTATAGATCCTCATGAGCCCCCACAGTTGCGGGGTCTCATGAGGATCTATGCCTCTTGCTGACACCATGTGAATCCCTGTTCCTGGGGCATGTAGGTTTTTGGTCTTAATGAAGAAAATTAGTCTGCGTCGGCTGGCACTGAACGCGTCAACCCCTAATAACTAAGCATGAAGCCACGGGATGATGGAGGTGGATGGTGGGGGGGTATGCTCCCATATGTACCCATATCTACACTTAGCAATCGCAGAATGATTCTTGGGGAAACTGACCCAAGCATAGTGACCCGGAAGTCGTTGCGAAGATTCTGTCAAACTTTACACGTGAACGGAGTTATTCTGACTAAATGTGCTCATTTATTTATTTATTTATTTATTTATTTATTTATTTATTTATTTATTTATGTTTTAGAAAAGAGCAACACATTCCCAACGTGCGGCACTCTTTTTTTTTTCTGAACCACTCTTGGCCTACTGATCTGCGGGCGACCTGTGATGTGCTGAGTGGGAGGTATGCAGAAAATTGGTCAAGTGAAGTTAAGTTTCGCACATCCATCCGTTCAGGAGATTATTAGGCCTTTTGCTCTATGCTCTATCTCGCTCTATATACAGGTGAGATTATTAGGCCTCTTGCTCTATGCTCTATCTCGCTCTATATACAGGTGAGATTATTAGGCCTTTTGCTCTATGCTCTATCTCGCTCTATACACAGGTGAGATTATTAGGCCTCTTGCTCTATGCTCTATCTCGCTCTATATACAAGTGAGATTATTAGGCCTTTTGCTCTATGCTCTATCTCGCTCTATATACAGGTGAGATTATTAGGCCTTTTGCTCTATGCTCTATCTCGCTCTATATACAGGTGAGATTATTAGGCCTTTTGCTCTATGCTCTATCTCGCTCTATATACAGGTGAGATTATTAGGCCTCTTGCTCTATGCTCTATCTCGCTCTATATACAGGTGAGATTATTAGGCCTTTTGCTCTATGCTCTATCTCGCTCTATACACAGGTGAGATTATTAGGCCTCTTGCTCTATGCTCTATCTCGCTCTATATACAGGTGATATTATTAGGCCTCTTACTCTATGCTCTATCTCGCTCTATATACAGGTGAGATTATTAGGCCTTTTGCTCTATGCTCTATCTCGCTCTATATACAGGTGAGATTATTAGGCCTTTTGCTCTATGGTCTATCTCGCTCTATACACAGGTTTATTTTGTTAAGATCGTTTTAACCCTTTAGCCCCGGATCCCTACATCAGGAGATGGCTTGACCATGATAATTCAAGGGTATTGCCAGATTAGCTTGGCGCCTTCAGGCGCCAAGCTAATCTTGCACTATCCTTGAATTATCATGGTCAAGCCATCTCCTGCAACTGGTACATAGTCGTTAGCCAACACCTCCAAAATTGGAGAAATGGGACCTTGGGGCTAAAAGGGTTAACCAAGTTATGTGACGTTTAAACATCAAACCATAGGCAGGTGTTGATTTATTAATGTATGCATCTATTAAGTAATTGTTTTCAAATATATAAAAAATATAAATTTATAATTATAACCTTACCTTCTCCGTTCTTTCCTATCACGATTCTTTCTATTTTTTTACCACGAAGTCAAGACCGTTTGACTGCAGCTGAGATTCGCAATATTTACTGACGTTGCAAGCCCCTGATGCACTTCATTGATTTGTGTATTGCAACACAAGCAAACATATATATTATATATCTTTGGCAAACTGTCACACAGCCTTTCCCTCCTCGTCGACATCGTAAAAAAGCAAAGTCTTAACCACTTCACTGCCGAACACCCAACTGCAAGAGACACAGATCTTAATGAGCCCTCGCAGGTGCGGGGGCTCATGAGGATCTATGCCTCTTGCTGAGCCCCCTTTTTAATATACGTGTTCCTTGGCCAGATGGGGTTAACTTGACAATGATTTCACATATACAGCTCGTGGAATGAAGTGGTTCGGTCCTGACAAACTACAGCACAAAAGAACGAAACTTTGACAGCTGATGGGTAATGATAGATTAGCATCTTCGCCTATTAATGGCTCGTACATGATGGTGCATGGGTGCGGCTAGAAAAGCTTAATCAAAGGTGGTGCCAGAATGACTTGGTGCTTTTAAATGGCTTGAACATGACACTGCAAGAGTGATGCTAGAGGGGCATGTTAAAGGGTGGTGCCAGAACAGCTTGGCGACCACAAATGGATCGAACAAGACAGCTCGTCGCTGCTGCAAGAATGGCTGGTTCAAGGGTGGTGCCAGAACAGCTTCTGGCACCACTCTTGAACAATCATGGTCGATCTAATTCTTGCTGTAGTGTGTCAAAGGAAATAGGATGTAGTAAAACTGTTGCCGCAAGGGTTTCATGTGAAAGGAAAACAGAAAATAGAGGTTGAAACCCTTTAAGTTAGAAACGCCAATACAGATTAGGATGAACTGTATCCCTGCGAGTCACACAAGGGCAGGCGAACGTAGAGGATCAACAGATAACCTTATAAGAGCCAGACGTCAACCTGACAGCGAGCCAGCGGTTCAACTCTGGCTTATCTGATAAACGTTTGACGTGGAAGTGACGGCGAACCACACGTTTGTTTGCCTTTAAAAGATGTATCAATGTGATTTAATTTGAAAAATTGAAAACACACACACACACACACACACGCGCGCGCGCGCGCGCGCGCGCGCCCGCGCAAACAGTGAGAGAGAGAGAGAGGTAAAACCCCTTAAACCACTGGCCGCAAAACTGTCTTTCTAAAGGTCATTAAACCATTTGGCCCCGACGCCCTTTGGCAGGAGATGAATCGGCCATGATGATTCAAGGGTAATGCCAGATTAGCTTGGCGCCTGATGGCGCCATGCTAGTCTGACATTGTCCTTGAATTATCATAGTCAACCCATCTTCTGCAACTGACAAGTCGTAAGGTGACATCTCCAAAATGTATTTTGTGTTTTCCAAATTTTGGGAAATTCGGCCGTCGTTTTGAGTGGGTTATAAAGGCAGGGCAAAATTCAAACTCGACTAATCCCTTAATCCAAGGATCGCATAATTATAGGGACACAGACAGCAAGTGGCAAAGAACCTCTGCGGAGGTTCATGAGGTTCTTTGCCTCTTGCAGTTGGTTGGTATTCGCATTTTCCGGCAATAACGGGGTTAAATGATTGATTGATTGTACATTGCTTAACGTCCCGACCGCAACAAGACTTTCTCAGGACGTGCCTGCACTGCTTGTGAAAAAAAATAAATAAACAGAACATTGAATGTATGTCACCAGCCGCTCAATACGTTAAATAAACCTAACACATGGGGCCTAAATAAAGCTAAGACCATTTAGCAACACGCATCCAATATTATGGTTATATGCAACATTACTGCTGACAAACACGTATGGGGTCGAAGCGAGAATCGTCCCTTGTGACAGAGGCTTTGCAGCTATACCTGCCGGCGCTTGCTTCTAAAACATATTGGTCCCAGCAAGAAACACAGATCCTCATGAGCCCCACGCCACCGCGGGGGCTCATAAGGATCTATGCCTCTTGCATTTGGATAGGGTTCACCTTTTCCCGGCAGTAAAGGTGTCAAACAGAAGAAAGAGTAGCAGAAAATGTGTTCCGCGCAAATAAAAAATAATGTGCACACGGCAATGCTGAGTAAGCAACGATGAAACAAACAAGATTTGGAACTGAGTTCACAAAGGACAGAGCAGCAAGGAAATAAATGCAACAGTTCTGATACTGATACGTGCATATGCTTTTCGCGTCACTGACGACACACAATTAGTGGCACAAATATTACAGGAAAAAAGTCTGGAATTCCAGATACTGCCTGCAGCTAGGATCACACGTCTTCTGAATCTTAACCTGTTCATTGCCCTGAAAAACTGAACACACCCAACGGCAAGAGGTATAGATCCTCATGAGCCCCCGCAGTTGCGGGGGCTCATGAGGATCCATGCCTCTTGCCGACACCACTTTGAATCCATGTTCCTAGGGCATCTAGGGTTTGTTAATGTTGCATTGACGAAGACTGCAGAAACACAGTTTCCGTCAACGGACACTGAATGGGTTAATCAGAAGAAAGAACAGCAGAAGATTAGTTCTGCGCCCCCAAAATGGACACATAGTGTTCTGAGATCCAGGCCACACAAAAAAATGGGACACGCAATGCTGAGAGTGCGAGGTTCGTTAAAAAAAAACAGTCACTAATGCTAGGAGACACGCCTATAAAAAAAAAAATGACAGAATGCCGCGAGAGACGTGATTTCCACTTCCGAAACTCGTCTGTTTTTTTCCTCCAGATCTCGCAAGACCAAAAATAGCAGAAAGGGCAAATCAATGGCCAAAACACGAAGCAGGGAAATGTAATCAAGTTATCGCAGGATTACGGAAGATAGTGAGAAAACACACCATTCAGTCCACCAGATAGCGGTAAAACACACTCCTCTATTCACCAAGACAAACATTTTTCTCAACACTTTCACTGGCGAGGAAAGTGACCACCACCGACCAACTAAAATTACTTACAAGTGACCTCTGATTTTTTTTTTTTTTTAATGGTTCTGCTTTGTTGCATTACATCTCAGGTGTCGATCTAACATTTCACACATGACGTTGAAAGTGGAAGATATTAGGCGAACTTTTGCATATCGCATCGGCTATTTGTCAGAGGTATCAGCGAGCGTATACAGCGTTAGATGTTAGCGAGTTTCCGTTTGCAACAAACGTCTCTCAACATCGAACGTGGCAAGTCAGTCACGGCGGAAACCCGCTTTTACCATAAGCACAGACAACACTCCAAACATCTCCACGAGGCATAGATTCTCATGCGCCCTCCGGGCGCATGAGAATCTATGCCTCTTGGAGATGTTTGGAGTGTTGTCTATGCTTATGGTGCATGCTGGTTATCCGCCGTGACTTAGCCCTCGATTGTTATTGGGAGTCGTTGGTTGCAAACGGAACCTCAGTTTGTCAGAGCTATCACCGATGATTTCAAGACGTCAGTTGACGAAGAATAATCATCTCGATCGGCTCGTAAAAGGACGTTACAGGATTATAAAATGACGTTACTTAACACGTAAAAGGACGTTACCGGATTATAAAATGACGTTACTTAACACGTAAAAGGACGTTACCGGATTATAAAATGACGTTACTTAACACGTAAAAGGACGTTACAGGATTATAAAATGACGTTACTTAACACGTAAAGGGACGTTACCGGATTATAAATGACGTTACTTAACACGTAAAAGGACGTTACAGGATTATAAAATGACGTTACTTAACAAGTGCTTAACCCCCTTCACTGTCGAGAACAACTGAACACGACACAACTGCAAGAGACATAGATACTCATGCGCCCGCGCGAGGACAGATCTATGCCTCCCCCTGACATCACTTTATTTCCATGTTACTTGGACGGCTGGAGCTCTTTGACGCTGGATAGAGAAAGTTCAAAAACACAGTCTGCGAACAATGGCAGGAAAGGGTTTAAAATACATACTGTATTGGGGCTCAATTCTTAGAATGGCACAAAGGTCGTCTCACGGCAGTCAAGAGGTAGTCAGTGGGATCCACTGGATGTTCATGAACAATGGCAGGAAAGGGTTTAAAATACATACTGTATTGGGGCTCAATTCTTAAAATGGCACAAAGGTCGTCTCACGGCAGTCAAGAGGTAGTCAATGGGATCCACTGGATGTTCATGAGCAATGGCAGGAAAGGGTTTAAAATACATACTGTATTGGGGCTCAATTCTTAGAATGGCACAAAGGTCGTCTCACGGCAGTCAAGAGGTAGTCAATGGGATCCACTGGATGTTCATGAGCAAAAACACACACACAACGGGATATTCAGGAGGAAGAAGACAACATTCTTCTGTGCGGAAATCAGAAGTAGGTCAAAATTATGCGCGTGTTTGTCCGGGCTTTTAATCCACTGTTTTTCTCGAAATACGTGCCATTTTGACCTACTCCTTATTTCCGAAAAAAACGTCAAAAACGAAAGACTGTCAACACAATTTTCACGTTTCACGAAATAACCAGAACGTTTGCACGGATTTTTAAATATATATTATATATATTTTTTAAATTTTAAAAAATCTTATTTTTTGGCATTCACCTACCAAGAAAACCACTTCTTTCAAGGACCACGATCACGTATTAAAACAACAACAACAAAAAAGGCAATCACGCATCACGATTTTAGGGCAGCATCATGCGTCATTTTTCACACTACAAAAAGTCGTCTTTGATCTGTTCCATTCCCTCCGCCGTGAGATGGCCTTGGTCGCCTGCTCGGCGTTAAACACCAATAACCAACTGTCCCATTCCCACTTAACAGGTTTGCCGTGTCCGACAGGTTCCATTTTCTTGAAACAGCGCCAACAAAGAGGACACAAAGAAATTGAACAAGTAATACAGACGTAATTCAATTTTCCTGGAGCACTTTCACAAGTAATTTAATCTCCATTCAACAAATTCACAAAATCCGTATCCAAAAAATCTACCAAAAAATCCACTTTCTGTGTCGACAAACAATTACAACAAATGCTATTATCACATGTTATTCACATCAAAATGCTCGTCGTCGGGTGGTTTCTGCCACCTGCAGAACAATCAGGCTTTCACTGCCAAGAAAAACTATCCAGCTACAAGAGACATAGAACCTCATGAGCCCCCGCAGTTGCGGGGGCTCATGAGGATCTATGCCTCTTGCTGACACCTCTCATACCCATATTCCTGAGACCTAAACGGGCTGTTGGTCGCTGAATGAATAAAGATTTCAGAAACTAAATGCGTCCAATGGCAGTGATATCGTCAAACCAACGACATCACACAAGACATTATTTTTGTCCCTGCTCAATGAAGTGTGAACAGACGGATGCGCAAGCAAAACTGGTCGCGGCCATTCCCCGAAACCTCAAAAGTGAGGGTAATTACCCCTTTCACTGCCAGAGCCTGCTACACTGCAATTCTGTCTCTCAAAACTGTGTAAATTCATCGCCGAAGCCAAGGAACATGGACAGGAAGTGGCGTCAGCAAGAGGTGCAACTGCGCGGGCGCATGCCGATCACACAGCGATGTCAGCAAGATCGAGGCGGGCACAGGTGCAACTGCGTGTGTTCTCATGAGGATCTATGTCTTTTGCGGGTGGACCGCGCTCAGTTTTTCTCGACAGTCTGAGGAGTAAATTACTAAACGGCTTTGAATCCATACTCGTTTCCATGCTCAGCGGTAAAACGCGAGAACCAGGGGTCAGTTGCATGAGCGAGCTTAGTCCTGCGCCAGCCACTAAGCAAGGTGCGCCGCTAGAGCGGCGCACCTTGCTTAGTGGCTGGTGCAGGACTAAGCTCGCTCATGCAACTGGATCCAGGCCCTAGTACCCGACAGCGAACGAAACCATACAAGAGAAGCCATCCCGGCATCACACACACACACACACACACACACACACACACACACACACACACACACACACACACACACACACACACACACACACACTCACACACACACACACACACACACACACACACACAAAAAAAAAAAAAAAAAAAAAAAAAAAAAAAAAGCTTCGCGGTTCTTGACCCGAATCCACAGTAGCGTATTGTTCCACGTGGTCGCTGCCTTAATCCCTTCACTGCCGAGAAAACGTAAACGCAATCCAACTGCAAGAGACTTAGATCCTCATGAGCCCCCGCAGTCGCGGGGGCTCATGAGCATCTATATCTCTTGCTGGCACCACGTTGTATCCATGTTCTGCAAATGGCCGAGGCTCTTCAGCTTTGAAGGAACAAAGGTTTCAGCGACACAACCTGCGTCCACTGGCAGCGAAGAGGTTAATCCCCTTAGAAACCGGTACTGTACACAGCGCCAGTGACCGCATGCGCAAAGGGGTTAACTCGGAGTGAATGAAGTGTGATCTTTTTTCAGGCTGCTAATCCCCAGATTTCCGGAACATTACTTCCAGTGCCCATTGACAGAGCTCCGTTAACCCTGCCAGTCGTCGCAAAATTTTTGTTTCTGAACTCTTCGCTCCAAAAACCCTATTCGTTTAAGGCACAATGATACCAAATAGGGACAGCAGGAGGCATTAATCCTCATGAGCCCCCGCAACTGTGGGGGCTCATGAGGATCAATGCCTCTTGCACTTGCATCGTGTTGATTTATTTTTTTTCAGCAGTGAAAGGAGCGCCTGACAAAATTCAGATCACTAGAGTGACTGCCAAGCGTGTAAAATGCGAGAAAATAATCACAAAGACAGAAACGCCACGTCTGGCGAAAAAACAAGAACAGAACAGTTTTCCAGGTTGAACACACACCCAAAAAAAATATTTGTATATATATAATAATTATATATTATTTTTTTTTTTTTGTAATCGGTTGAGAGAAGGCAGAGTAATTTATTTAACTTAACTCTTCCAATCGCCATTTTTTTTCTTAACTCATTCCGCCCCAGGACCGAAATCCCCCAATGTTGAAGCTGCCCTCTGAAGGACTATATTACAATTCTAGAGACAGATCGAGCATGATAGTTCAAGGGTGGTGTCAAAATAGCTTGGCAAATTGGCGCATATAGGCGCCAAGCTATTCTGACACTACCCTTGAACTATCATGCTCGATCCATGCCTTGCTGTGGTGCGTCGGAGCTGAATGAGTTAAGCGAGTTTTTCTCCGTGGTTAGTACTTCAGCGACTGGATAGCTTGACCCACAGGCACAGGATGGTGCGTTGCATAATCGATCACCTTTTAACCCGCTGGGTGTCGGTAGCGGTTTTAGTCGCGATGATTCCTTGCAAGGAATCATCGCGGGGGAAAAAAACCTCTACCAATACCCAAAGGGTTAGCACGTAAATAGCATTACGCAACGATCACCCTAAGCCTGTGTCTTGACTGAACAATCGCGTCCCAGAAGATGCACGCTTTTCGAAGTCATCCGGATTAAAAGAAAAAGAAGTACCCAACTTCTTTGCATTTTACACGCTTGGCAGTCACCTTTTTGGTCTCGTCCGGATTAAAAAATGATCTCCCCGCTGAGCTAAGTTGTACTTGGTGCATTCATACAGCTCTAAAACTGGCCCCAGGTGGTGATACACGGGACTAAAAAGTGCCGCATTACAAAACCGGAATCAAACAAGCAGGGACCCATTTCAGGTCCTTCAATTTCAATCCCTTCCGCTAATGGTATCCTTACAGTCTTATTTCGCCTCCGATGCCAGCTACAGAAAATCAATCGACTACAATATTGCAGCTATCTGTCAAAAGTCGTTATGTCCATTTTTTAGTTATTTAAGGTAAGCGTGATTTTCATTGTAGAACAACAGCTATCTTGTATATTTATAACAATATAGCAGAATAGCTGTATACACAAATGTCATGATAATGCACGATTGTCTACCACGGTGAAGCCACCACCAGCGAATCGTAACAGACCCGAATCGCTCATTAGCAAACGTATTCAAATGTTTAGCTGTTCGAAGATGTGCAAAAGATCCCCGGTCCGACGTCAGCCTTAGCTGGCCCGCGCACGACGAGGACCTTTCGCTTACTGGGTTTTGAGGATCCGCGTCATCTTGCAGACCCCAGTGTGAGTCAGTGTCGTGTTTGGATCATGTGGAGGGGTCCGAGGCAGTTTTGCTTACTGGAGAATGACTGGGTGGCGAAAGCACTAATGGGCGCCCTGGGTTCTGACATTAGTCGTACTGTTCTACAGATATATTTACGTGTAAAACGCACTCCAGTATTTTTCCCCGAGGGGCTAATTTCTACTATATCAGTACCGTGCCGCGTACACTAAGTTAAACCCCCAGCGACTGCCTCAACTCAATTTGATGAGGTCAGAGGCGGATCTGGGGGGGGGGGTGTTACAGGGTTCCAGACCCCATGACCCAAAATTCCAAGTCCCTTTTTGGGGGGTGTTTGGATTCCCCCCCCCCCCACCCTCCCCGTTGTTTGATTTTTTTTTTTTTTTTTTTTGCGAATGGTGCGATTCTAAAGAGGCACGCACCGCCTCCCTACCACCCCCACCCCACCCCATTCCACCCCCACCCCCCTTTTCGATTTTTCGGCCCCTGGAAGCAAGATCTAGCATTGGGAAGGTCTTTTGTATCAGTTAAAGGTCCCCCCCCCCTCGAAGTAACTGATCCGCCCCTGGAGGTGAATAGTGCCGCTCTTTTTGCCAGCATGAAGAGTACACGTTCTGGTGAGTCCCAGAAGGCTACAGGAGATCACGAGAATCTCGGGTAGGGTTAATGGACTTGCTCTGTCTTACTCCTGTCTTCGTGTAAATTCTGGTCGCACCTTTTCCTAGACCGTTATAATCTCAACTGGAGGCCACTTTAACCCCTTCAATGCCAGGATCGAAACACCTCCCATCATGCGACATTTTTCACACCACAGAAAGTCGTCTCTGATCTGTTCCATTCCCACTTAACAAGTTTGCCGTGTCCGACAGGTTCCATTTTCTTGAAACAGCGCCAACAAAGCGAACAGAAAGGAACGAGCAACAAATTAAACAAGTAATACAGTCGTAATTCAATTTTCCTGGAGCACTTCCACAAGTAATTTAACTTATATTCAACAAATTCACAAAATCCACATCCAAAACATCTTTTTTTTTTTTAATCCACTCTGTGTCGACAAACAATTACAACAAATACTATTATCACATGTTTTCACTCCAAAATGTTCGTCCTCGGGTGGTTTCTGTCGCCTGCAGAACATTAAGGACTTCACTGCAAAGAAAAACGACGGCACGGTCCAGCTACAAGAGACAGCAATGCTGATGAGCCCCCGCAGTTGCCTCTTGCTCCTGAGACGGCAGGGGCTGTTGGTAGCTGAATGAACAAAGATTTGAGCCTCTTGCTTGTACCACATTGTATCTGTATTTCTCGCGCGGACGATGGGTTCTTAGAGTCCGCTGAATCGCTAAGTTCCCAGTGACAAAAAAAAAAAAAAAAAAAAAAAAAAAATCATGGTCGCTGCCAGTGAAGGGGGTACACGCAATCATTTCCTCCGTCTCGATTACCGAGGTGAGTTTATGAGGCGATACCCATGCACGCACAGACAGAGAGAGGCGAGCACACGAGGCGATATCCACGTGATACAATTATTGTTTACTTTTAACAAAGGCGTCGCCCAAAGCCAAAAAATGCACTCAGAGTAGCTCCAAGGGACGTAATCTTTCATTAATATCTGAGTGCATTTTTTGGCTTTGGGCGACGCCTTTGTTAAAAGTAAAGAATAATTGTACCACAAAATTGCCTAGGTGTTGCCTTTTCAAAATTAGTCTGTCTTCTTCCACTGCAACACCTCATAAAGCTTTAGGGATGCAAATCCACTTTGTACTAGTGGTGCTACCAGTAACTTCTGGAGACGGCTTCTGGTACATGCGTTGTGTTTGCAATTTCAGGTTACGCCGTATGCCTACCTGAAGAGCCCCCCCCCCCCCCCACCCCCCCTTGGGGCGAAACCGGTTGTAGGCGGCAAAAACTTTAAATCTACTCAGCAGGTCCAAAATCTGTTTGGGAATATTTTATATCTTCCCCCCCTCGGGGGGAGGACTGGATATTCTCCAGCGGGTGGCGGGGCGCCTGGGGGTAGTCCCTATTGCTTTATGTAATAGGTGTTCAGTGTTCAGTGGAAAGCTCAAAAGATCTAATAAGCGATGCAGTCACAAAAGGGCAGCTGATGTCCTGATGACACAATGCAAGCTTACCAGCCTGGAATCCCATGGCATTAGCACAGCATTCTCAGAATTTAATGAAAGATTACGTCCCTTGGAGCTACTCTGATTGAGTGCATTTTTTGGCTTTGGGCAACGCCTTTCGTTAAAAGTAAACAATAATTGTACCACAAAATTGCCTAGATGTTGCCTTTTCCTTCCACTGCAACACCTCATAAAGCTTTAGGGATGCAAATCCACTTTGTCAGTCACAGCCGCTTCAGACCTGCGCCCTGCCACTGCGCTGCACTGCCTTGCTTCTCAGCCACGTGTTGCCTTCGCTCCGCCTCACACCATACGCAGCCGGCCGCCATCTTGCCTTTTGCTGCAAATCTCCTTCTACGCGGCTCGCTTCGCCTGCTGCACCTACACTGCAGAGCCTCCACTGTCAGTTTTAAATAGTCCTTTTGAGGACCGCTTTGTACGTAGCTCACTTTCAGAAACTTGGTCTGTCTTAAACGGAATTTTCTTAAATTTTCGTACATTTTTAGATTGAATTAAATTCTTTTATTCTCTGTAGGATTTTCTCTGTCGAGACCTGGCCCGTGTGGAGTCCACTTGTATGGATCTCCTGATCGGGACCTTGTCGTCGACATCATCAGGGACCGATTGGGAAACTGGTTCCTCGTCGGCCCCTGGTAGTAATAACGAAACTCCTTCTCGAAAGAGAAGAAAAAAGAGAAATAAAACAAAAAACAAGCGAGCTAGGGCCAGAGTTGTCCCTAATACTTCTAAGCCTTTGGAGGCTATTAGCCCGGTTGCAGACGGGACTAGCCCGACTGCTGTTTCCTCTGGCGGGGCCCCACTAGGGGGCTCGGCCCGGGGAGAGCCTAGGACTTTCTCACCCCCCCCCCCCCTCACTCCCCGGACATTGCACGTGCCACTGGCACAGTCCCGGGAGAGCTTAGGGTAGCATCCCCACCTCAAACTTCTTTGGCTTTGGTAGCGGGTGGGCCGGCTGCTGAGACGGAGAATTCTTCTCCGTCGCGGCGGCTGTCCCCTCTGTACCATCAAAATTCTCCTCAATCTTCCTTTCCCATGGAGAGTGGTCTCCCCCCCCCCCCTCTCACCATCGATGAAACGGCTGTCGATGGTGGGGGGGGGGGGGGAGGGTGAGGAGACACTGCGTAAGGAAGTATTTCAGCAGGTTAATAGGAAAAGACAGGTTGGGAATCGATCGAATAGTCGCAAAACAGAACATAGGGGCGCCGGCGCCTCGGCGGAGGTCTGGTGTACCTTCCCGGTGCGGGTCCGTGATCTTGGGGGGGGGGGGGAACCACCCGCCTTCGGGATCACGGTACCCATCAGCCTCACCTCTGCGGGGGTGCCGGCGTCGCTCCGTCCGAGATAACACTAAGACAGATAGGTAGGGACACCTGGATTGTCTCCTGTCCAAATCAACGTTCTCAAAAACTTCTTGCCTCAAAAAAGATTGATTGATTGCACATTGCTTAACGTCCCGACAGCAACAAGGCTTTCTCAGGACGTGCCTGCACTGCTTGTGAAAAAAAAACTAAACAGAAAATTGAATGTATGTCGCCAGCCGGTCAAATACGTTAAATAAACCTACAACATGGGGCCTAAATAAAGCTAAGACCATTTAGCAACACACATCCAATATCAAGAGCTACAGGCAGTGCAGACAGTAGGGAGAGTTTTAAAAAGGCAAATACAGGTGAATGGTTTGATTGATTGTACATTGCTTAACGTCCCGACAGCAACAAGGCTTTCTCAGGACGTGACTGCACTGCTTGTGAAAAAAATAAAAAATAAACAGAATATTGAATGTATGTCGCCAGCCGGTCAAATACGTTAAATAAACCTAAAACATGGGGCCTAAATAAAGCCAAGACCATTTAGCAACACACATCCAATATCAAGAGCTACAGGCAGTGCAGACAGTAGGGAGAGTTTTTAAAAGGCAAATACAGGTGAATGGACAAAGGGTAGACAGAAACACATGCCCCAGAATAGAGAGAAAAACCCACCCTGTGGGGCTGACCAGGGTGACCCTGGGAACTAAAAAAATACCTAACCTAACCCCACCCAAGTCCCCCAGGGCAGACCCGGGTGGGGTACAGGTGAATGGACAAAGGGTAGACAGAAACACATGCCCCAGAATAGAGAGAAAAACCCACCCTGTGGGGCTGACCAGGGTGACCCTGGGAACTGAAAAATGCCTACCCCCACCCAAGTCCCCCAGGGCAGACCCGGGTGGGGTCTCAAAAAAGAGCCTCGGCGGGGCGGAGGTGGAGTGCACCATCCCCACCCCTAGGGTGGTTCATGGTATCCCCCTCGCTGAGGATCTGACCCAGCTTAAAGACTCCCTTGCGGCTCAGGGCTTCCAGGCGGTTGTTGCCAGGCTTTCCAACGGGGATGGGGCCCAGTCGAGGGCGGTAAAGATCGACTTTCATAACCTGACTAAACTTCCGGATAGAGTAAAGGTCGGTGTTCACTGTCTGCCGGTCGAGCCCTATGCCCCGTCTGCACTACGCTGTACTAAGTGCTGCAGGCTGGGGCATTCCACTCGGACGTGTAGGTCTAAACATCAAGTGTGTGTCAGATGTGGCAGCCGGGAGCATTCCCGTGCTGCCTGTCTTGACGGCACCGTACCAAAATGTGTCAACTGTGGCGGCGCTCATAGCGCCGCCTATCAAAAGTGTCCCCAGATTGCCCTCTCTCGGGAGGCCAATAAAATCAGGAACGAAAATTATATTCCATATAGAGAGGCCATCAGGAGGGCCCAAATAAACATTCAAAATTAAAAAAAGTCAACCTATGGCCCCAACCTACCTACCCTACAGCATGGATCCGGGCTCCGGTACTGAGAGACCGGACCCCGGCTACCAGAATAAACCCGCAGATGAACAGAAATAGTAAGGTCTCCAACATAATAAACTCTGACTCTGTATGTAATGTAGAGAAACATATAACAACTAATAGAACTCTGGTGGCACCGGGAGTCTCATCTTATCGAGACGTCCTTATGCAGAGGGTACCGAGTCAAGAAAACAGTCTTGGCCGCTTCCGATGATCCCGCAAACAAATCACCCCCTCTGCCGCCTCCCCCCTCCCCTATTAGGGAGGACATGTCCCCGTCAGTCCGCAGGTCCCTCCATTTTGGAGAGGCGCGGCGGTCTGGGGATGGCCCTGGGCTGAGGACGTTCATGCTCGGAGACATCCGCAGACAGACGCAGGTGCTTATGGATGCGATTGTGGGTGGTGAGGTGGGAGGGATCGTGATGGTCATGCTGCAGTTTACTCAACTGATCATGGCCATCCTGGTCCCTCTGCTTACAAATCAGACCCGTTATAGGCAGGTCACCTTAAACAGATACTGACAGGTTAAATTAAGTAAAAAGAAAAAAATATTTCTGATACCCTTCTACCAGTACCATGGGTGAAGAAAATAAAGCTAGTCTGAGGTTCCTCCAATGGAACTGTCGTGCCATAACCAGGAATATACAATACTTAAATAATTATATAAAAGAATACAACCCGCAAATTATTTGTTTGCAATCATTGCTTGTTACTAAATCTAAATTACCGTGTATTGATGGTTATCACTACCCTCCTATAACTGAATTAAATAAAAGATTTAATGGAAAAATATATACTGCCACCTATATTCAAGCAGGGATTCAGCATGAAGTGGTTAATTCTCCTGTTCCCTCACACGACATCCATCCAATTTATAGTAATTATATTAAAATTAAAACAAACTCTATGTATAATGAAATAAATGTCTTAAATCTATATGCACCTAAATCAGTTTCACCAACCGGGTTGGAATGGATGCGGGCTCTTGCCGGTGATGGGTGGGTGGTTATGGGGGATCTCAACATCCATCATCCGCTATGGCTTGCAGAATTTCCTCCCGCACGTATAATTGCTCATAAACAAGCTGAGGATATTGCAAAATCAAATTTGCTTATACTAAACACGGGAGAGATAACCAGAATACCCGATAAAGACCAACAATATCCTTCAGCGGTAGATTTAACTCTTGTCTCCCCAAACCTTTATTTAGATGCTTATTGGGCCCCGGGGGATGACGCTATGGGTAGCGATCATCTCCCGGTTACCCTTGAGCTAAATAATAAACAACTATTGCCGCCTAAGTCCCCCCAAAACAAAGGTAAATTTCTGTACCATAAGGCCAACTGGGTTTTATATGAGACCGCGGTTGGACAGTGCATTGGAGGCGTCGACATCTCGAGTGTCGACGCCTTTGGTGATACACTAACCGCGGCTATAATTAAAGCCGCGGAGATGGCCATCCCGCGTAGTAGGGGTGCTCCTCCCGGCAAACCTGTTAACCGCTGGTGGACTGATGAATGTGATGCTGCTGTTAAGGGACAGAAAAAAGCTTATAATCAGTGGAAGAAGGCTAAAACATCTACTCACCATATGGCGATGAAATCGGCAAACATATCATGCAATAGGGTTATAGCTTTAGCTAAACTTGAGTATCTGAAGCAACAAATCCTTGCGGAAATTCAGTCTCCTACAGACATGAATAAAGCGTGGAAAGTTGTTAAAAAAAACTTAAAAATAAGTATAACCCGTCTCCTGTACCGCTGATTAACAATGGAAAAAAGTATAATACAGATCAAGAAAAAGCTGATATACTTGCCGAAACCTTTGCGGCTATCAGTTCCACAAAAAACTTAAAACCGACAGCTAGAAATTTTCGTAACATAGAAGAAAGTAAAGTAGCTTTTCAAAACCCATTGGTTTTGCCATTAACTGGCTCGGACGAGCTAAATCTTCCTTTGACTTTATCTGAGCTGGAAATTGTACTAACCCAGGTCAAGGGTACCAAAACATCACCGGGGCACGACGAGATTATGTACGTCATGCTTAAGAGACTCCCTTTGGAGGGAAAGAAGTTACTCCTAAAGTTATTTAACCAGTGTTACAGAGAGGACCTACTTCCACAAACTTGGCAACATGGGATTGTAATCCCAATAATAAAACCGAAAAAAACACGAAATTTAACTACGTCATTTCGGCCCATAACTCTCACCTCACACGTCAGTAAGATATTCGAGCGTATTATTAAAAATCGTTTTGAATATTATTTAGAAAAAAATAAAGTAATTCCCATAGTTCAAGCAGGATTTCGGAAAAAAAAGATCAACATCTGATCAACTATATGCTCTTTCGTCTCCTGTAAAACAAGCTTTTAATTGATTGATTGTACATTGCTTAACGTCCCGACAGCAACAAGGCTTTCTCAGGACGTGCCTGCACTGCTTGTGAAAAAAAACTAAACAGAAAATTGAATGTATGTCGCCAGCCGGTCAAATACATTAAATAAACCTACAACATGGGGCATAAATAAAGCTAAGACCATTTAGCAACACACATCCAATATCAAGAGCTACAGGCAGTGCAGACAGCAGGGAGAGTTTTAAAAAGGCAAATACAGGTAAATGGACAAAGGGTAGACAGAAACACATGCCCCAGAATAGAGAGAAAAACCCACCCTGTGGGGCTGACCAGGGTGACCCTGGGAACTAAAAAATACCTAACCCCACCCAAGTCCCCCAGGGCAGACCCGGGTGGGGGCAAAAAACAAGCTTTTAAGAAAAAATATAAAGTTATGGCTTGCTTTTTCGACGTCAAACGAGCGTTTGACGTCGTCTGGCACCAAAAATTATTACAAAAACTAAAAGCTCTTGCCCTAACCGGCAATATATATAATTATTTTTATAATTTCTTGCAGCGGACATTGCAGGTTAGGCATGGTCAGGCCCTCTCAGCAATACATAAAACTGATTGCGGGGTTCCTCAAGGCACTTGCCTTGCCCCGCTGCTCTTTAATGTCATGATGGCAGATTTGCCAGCCTATTTAAAATCCAAACTTGATAAGCAAACTAATACTTCCTTAAAGATATCTCAATATGCCGATGACATCGCCATATTGAAACCTGTTAAAACCATAAACCTCCGGGGTAGGGAAATAATCAAAGAAAGAAGTATAAAATTCCAAATGGCGATTGATGCAATACAAAAATACCTTGAAATAAATGGATTTGAACTGGCCCTCGAAAAGACGCAGTTGATAATATTCAGTCCATATAAAGTTAAGTTTCAAAAGCAAATTACCATAATAAATGATAATATAAAGTATCCTATAACTCCATTAAACCAGATAAAATTCTTGGGGGTGTTGTTCTCATCCACTTTAAACTGGAAGCCACATATTAATAATCTTATTCAAAAGACGAATAGTGCAATAAATCTAATTCGAATTCTTATCATGAGGCGTGGGGCAGAGACACCAAATTGCTGGTGCATCTGCACCATGCGCTGGTGCGTTCTAATTTGAGTTATGGAGCCGAGTGTTTTTTCGAAATATGACTTAAAAATGCTTGAACGAGCAGAAATTCGGTCACTCAAATGCATTTTGGGAGTCCCTCATCATGCCTCTAATAACGCAGTATATGCTATGACTAATATTTTACCTCTGGACATGTTTAGACTAAAATTTTGTACTAATTACATTAATCGTATCTTTGAAACTCCCAATAGTGCACAAGAGACCTACTTAAATGAAATTAAAATGGATCGTCTGGAACAAGCTTTTAATTGATTGATTGATTGTACATTGCTTAACGTCCCGACAGCAACAAGGCTTTCTCAGGACGTGCCTGCACTGCTTGTGAAAAAAAATAAACAGAACATTGAATGTATGTCGCCAGCCGGTCAAATACATTAAATAAACCTAACACATGGGGCCTAAATAAAGCTAAGACCATTTAGCAACACACATCCAACATCAAGAGCTACAGGCAGTGCAGACAGTAGGGAGAGTTTTAAAAAGGCAAATACAGGTGAATGGACAAAGGGTAGACAGAAACACATGCTCCAGAATAGAGAGAAAAACCCACCCTGTGGGGCTGACCAGGGTGACCCTGGGAACTAAAAAATACCTAACCCCACCCAAGTCCCCCAGGGCAGACCCGGGTGGGGGAACAAGCTTTTAAATCAATACAGAAACGTAATGTACAATCTACGCTTACGTCTACAGCTGGAGAGGTATTGGGGCTGGCTGGAGTGGTGCCGACTACTATCTCCCCAGCCCCCTTACCTCCAAGGTCCCCGTGGACCCTCCATATGGCCACAATAAAAACAGAGATTCCAAAAATTACTAAAAAAAAAAGTAATTCGTATTTACAGAAATCAATTGCTCTAGAGTACTTAGACGCTACCTACCCACACGCTATTACTGCCCACACGGACGGGTCCGTCAGTGAGGCTGGCGATGTGGGGAGTGGGGTGTTTATTCCAGCCCTGGAGAAAATGCTAAGTTATTCTTTGGGTAGGGGCTGGTCCATATGCACGGCGGAGCTTACGGCCATTTTGATGGCCCTTAATCACGTCTTGGCTCTCCCGCTGCAGATGTACCAGCTCCTAGTCTGCACGGACTCCAGGGCTGCATTACAGAGCATACAGCTTGGGGATAGATCAGTCCGTCCTGACATTGTAATCGAAATAAGAATGGCAATCCACCAATTAATTAGCCGGGGCGTTGACACTGCCCTCCAGTGGGTCCCGTCGCATGTTGGCATTCTTGGCAATGAGACCGCGGATAGGGCTGCTCGGACTGGCGCTATGGGTGGACCTAGTGCCCAGCCCGTCCGACTCCAGCTGGCCGCGGGGGAAGCAAATGTTCGAATAGATAAACAAATAAGAGAAACTCATTCCTCAAATAAGAAAATACTTGCGGAAAGATGTCCGGATGTCCTTGCCTATAAGATTACTAAAGATCACAGTATTTGTAAAATACCCTTTTCTATCGATGTGATAAACCGAATATGTACTAATAGTTGGCGGGCTTGTTTGTCCGACCCTGTATGTCTCTGCGGCGGGGATTTCACTCCGGACCATGCTGTCCTGGGGTGTGAGGTCTTCGCCGCGGAGTGCAGAGAACTGCGGCTGCTATATCCTACTGTAGGAGCTATACATACTATTCTAGAATCGGCCGGTCCTGACACTGTTGTTAGGATCGGCCAAATTATATCAAATTCACGATTCGACAAATTAATATGAGCGATTGTTCGATCAGGCATCGTGGGTGGATGTCCCCGGTCCGACTTTGTTCTAGGGTCGGTGGGCCTCCCCCGGTTGCTGTTGTCCTGAACCGATTCTCCTTATTCATTTAGTCCATAATCACTAAACTGATTGGTATGCGTGTGACTGTGCGGGGACTGGCCTTGGTGCGTTTCCGCGCGTCCACGCACTCTAGTCTCACCGTAGACTCATTTATATTGATTGATTAGTCCGTCTTGGGCCTTTTGCCTGTGATAGAGTCGCAGCAAAGTACTGCTAGACTATAGACTTGGAGTTCTTATAATAAGTCAGTAATACAGACGAGTTATTCCGGAGATGTAATTGACACCTGGCCTGTGCTCGCTTGATAATTTTTCCTACGGAATATTAGATTATATCAAGTTTTAATCATTAATATAGTAATTTTTAACGTGTTTTAACGGTGGTCCTGAAATTTTAACAATTTTTAACCAATTAGTAAAGGGAAAATAACTATGTACATACCGGACCGTTGTTGTGGAGAGACAGACAAAATCATAAAAGATTTTTATGTTATATGTATCGTTAACCAAAGTCCAAAAAGCTAGTCACCGATCACTCAAGTGCCAGTGGGACAAAAATAGGATTAACGAACGATCCACTTTGTACTAGTGGTGCTACCAGTAACTTCTGGAGGCGGCTTCTGGTACATGCGTTGTGTTTGCAATTTCAGGCTACGCCGTATGCCTACCTGAAGAGCCCCCCCCCCCCCCCCCCCCCCTGGGGCGAAACCGGTTGTAGGCGGCAAAAACTTTAAATATACTCAGCAGGTCCAAAATCTGTTTGGGAATATTTTCTATCTTCCTCCCTTGGGGGGGGGGGGGGAGGACTGGATATTCTCCAGCGGGTGGCGGGGCGCCTGGGGGTAGTCCCTATTGCTTTATGTAATAGGTGTTCAGTGGAAAGCTCAAAAGATCTAATAAGCGATGCAGTCACAAAAGGGCAGGTGATGTCCTGATGACACAATGCAAGCTTACCAGCCTGGAATCCCATGGCATTAGCACAGCATTCTCAGAATTTAATGAAAGATTGTTCCTGCAACTAATAGGGCTTTCTGTCGTATTAACAAGGAAAAACTGTCTGACAAGATGGCAGTTAAGGGGGTTAATTTAATGAATGAATACGCTATGCATGTCCTCCGTCCATCTTCAAATCATTGTATGGCACTCGGGAAATCGCATCACTCACGAGAGAGTCTCCGTCTCCGGCTGGTTGTTTGGAGCTAATCTCGTAGAACTTACGAAACCTAGAAAGTTCTAGCGCTGACGTTTAAGAAAACTAAAGTAATGTGATACAATTGCGCACATCTCTGAATCTCGTGTGAGTTGTAAACATGTATGCGCGCGGGTCTGTGATTTTGAACCGTTCGGTTTCCAGCCGTAATGTAACAATTCATAGATCACAAAGGTACAGGTATGGTTTTTACGCATTGCCCAGATGATGCTGCAAAATACCCAGGCACAGCGTAATTTATAGCCGGTTTTCCTGGCTCCACGACTGTCAGAGGTTTTAACTTATTCAGCCAGGAAGTAGTGCAGCAAAAGGTGGATCGACCTCAAGGGTAGTAGTGCCAGATTAGTTTCGAGCCATCAGGCTCGACCAACGATAATTTAAGGGTAGTGCCAGATAAGCTTGGCGTTGTCAGGCGCCAAGCTAATCTGGCACTACCCTGATTATCGTTGGTCGACCCATCTCCTGCAAATGGTACATAGTCCTTAGGTGACGCCTCCACAATTTTCGAAAATGCAGGCATGGGGTTAAATGGGTTAATCATATGAAATGCCGTGCGCAAAGTTCAACCCATTCAGCCCTGGGAGACTGGATCGACCGTGATAGTTAAAGGGTGGTTTTAGAACAGCTTGGCGCCACCCTTGAACAAACGCGATGAACGGTAGTATCGGAAGACAACTGGCGCCAAGTTATTCTGACACCACCCCTGTACTATCACAGACAGTCTGTCACGTGAACTGCATTGTAGTCTTCAGGGGACAATTTTATTAACTCACTTAGCCCGACGCACGTATTTCCAAAATTTTGGAGGCGTCATCTAATGACTATGCACCAGTTGCAGGAGATGGATCGACCATGATAATTCAAGGGCAGCGCCAGATTAGCTTGGCGCCGACAGGCGCCAAGCTAATCTGGCACTACCCTTGAATTATCATGGTCGACGCATCTCCTGCTGTAGTGCGTCAGGGCTGAATGGTTAACACATTTGGAAAGTCTGGTCTCAGAGCCTAATTTGTTAAAAGGGAAGGCAATGCCCCCCCCCCCCCCCCCCCCCCTGCAGTTGCGTTGCAAGCACGTTGAACTCCAACACACTACAAACTTCAAACGCAAAGAAACCACATTAGTCATTTAGTTCATGGAACCATCCCTCAAGCATACCTCCTGGCTGCGAGTGGAACCGATTTTCGTGAGCCCATGCAATGTTTACATGCAACGATATACCCCAGCTGCAAAAACGTCTGCGGGCCCATTGCGGCCGTCATGGGCCCGAGAACCTTTGCTTACTGGGTACCACACAAGTCATTAAATTACGTTCATGGAACCAGCATTTCAGGCACCCCCCCAAGTGGCACAGATTCTCATCAGCACCTGCAGTCGCAGGGGCTCATGGAAACCTACGGCTCTTGCCAGAAGTTATCAATCTCATATACATCCACATTTTCAACAAAACAAACCGCCACATTCCCTTTACAACTAAACGTCTGATGACTTCCCTACGCAACGAATATAGACTAAATACACCTACGTGACTTTTATTTTACAAAGTGAGTGAAATCAGCAAGATGCAAAATAATATATTTTTTTCATGAAACCGCGCCATCAGTGAAGGCTCTGGAGGGTCTATCCCTCTTACAGGTCAGAGGTGTTCGCTCTAGCAGAGCACCAGGGATACCATTAAAGTATCCCTGAGAGCACTAACCGGTATGTAACCGCCGGGGGCACAAACGGTCCGAATCTAAAGGTACACTGCAAATGGAAAAAAAATTCTGATACCCAAGTGCAGTAATTATCTCCTCTGGTATAAACTCGCTTTACTTTATCGTCGATAATTAGTTCCTCTCCCTTCCATCAGATTAAATAACTGTAATTTAATCCGGGGGATCAACTGTATGTAATAATGTATTTTTCACTAACCCCTTGACTGTCGAGTGCAAGAGGTATAGATCCTCATGAGCCCCCGCAGTTGCGGGGGCTCATGAGGATCTATACCTCTTTCGGAAACGTCTTTGTGTCCGTGTTCCTTTGACGGCTGGGAAGCTTTGACGTGGAAGTCACAGTGATTTAAAAAACGCAATCTGCGTCCTCTGGCAGTGAAGGGGTTAAACATAAACGTCCCTGGACACACACGCGACTCGGCGACGTGGCTCCAAATTGAAAACCGAGCAGACTCAGTCTGTAGATGGCTCGGTGCAACTTCGCCCAAATGAAACAATTATAATTCAGTCGCCACCGTATCCATGATCGAAATGAAAGGTCAGACAGCGCCTGTCTGCATGAAATAAATAAATAAGGGGAGAGAACATATAGCTTACGGACCCTAGGGCTGCGGAAACAAAAACAGCTGGCGTCAATAATGGAATCTTCAAAATGAATTCAATTTACAGGATGAAGACAATGCATTGAAATCAGAGCTGCATAATCAGAGCTGCATAAATCTGCATCAACACATTTCCCATCGTGGGACAATAAAAGTGTTTGTATTAGTATTCGGTGATTCTGGGCATTGATGGGAATCAAGGCTGCCATGTTGTGAACAGGTCGGCGATTTTTTAACCTTACCGGGATTCAGCCGTCAGGTCCAAAATCACAGACCAGTTAAGCACAAAAGAAACAAATGTAATAAATATGGACAACGGCTTTTCAATAACATTACCATATCGGAAGTGGTTTTGTCGCGGATCTTCATCTCCGCAGGACAGGTCAGCCCTCAGTATATCGCAGTACCAGGGAGCCATCAAGTCAGACTGCGCTATTCGCGATCGCGATATTGCAGCGTTGAACTGACATGGACTTAGGCAAAAGGTCCTTGGGCCGACGTCAGCCTTAGCTAGCCCGCGCACTAACGTCGGGCCCGAAGACCTATTGCTCACCGGGCATCCCCCGCGAGAGCCCGAGACCTGTGCGCGTTTTAAAGAGCGCGTTAAGCTGTCGCTTACATGTTTTCCATCGGTTGTTTCATCATCATCAATAATATCAAATCTCTCTCTCTCTCTCTCTCTCTCTCGCTCGCTCGCTCTCTCTCTCTCTCTCTCTCTCTCTCTCTCTCTCTCTCTCTGTGGCATCTACGAAATCTTTTTCATGCATTTTCAATGAGTCTGTTAGACAGATGTCATAATATGCAGAATAGCAAGTTTAATTTTCCAGTATAAAAGTAATCGGATTTCTACTCTCTACCAATTAGTCCCCAGTGATTATTGTAAGGATTACACCGCTAATGTTTAACCCATTTAGCCCCGACACCCTACAGCGGGAGATGTACTGACCATGATAATTCAAGGGTAGCGCCAGGTTAGCTTGGCGCCGGAAGGCGCCGAGCTAACCGGTCACTATCCTTGAATTATCATGGTCACTCTTTATCTTTATAGTAGTTAGGCAACACCTGCAAAATTTGGAAAATGTGGCTGTGTGATTAAAAGGGTTAATTAGCTTGTCTCATTAGCTTGGAGAGACCACAGGCTGCGGTAGAGAAATACGTGTTTTCACGATGTGCGTCAATGTAGTAATTTATTTCCTTCCTCTGCTCACTGTTATACACGACCTGTTTTGTGGAGACTAGAAAAATGAAAATAAAATTGTACACCGACGCGCGTTTCTTTACCTCAGCCTGCGAGGGATAAACCAACTAATCGGGATATCCTTGAGATTTCATGGTCGATCCATCTCTCGCAAATTGCACGTAGTGCTCAAAAGACGAGTTTATGGGTTTTGTGGAGCAATGAAAATAAGCTAGGCTCGGTGAAAGAATAATGTACCGCCAGAAATTGTACTGAATCGAACGCCAAGGAAAGGAGAAAAATCCTGGAAAACGACTTGCATCATCAGAAACTGAATATGGACGATCAACCTAGTCTGATGAACACAAATGACGAAAGCAAGAGGCATAGATCCACAGGAGACCCCGCAAATGCGAGAGCTCATGTGGATCTATGCCTCTTGCAGACATGTTCCATTCGTGAAAGCATAAATATCTTGGATAAACCGTCGACCTGCCTACTCGAAACTGAACATCCACCTCCACTCCAGCAACAAGGACGCAAATGTGACCAGGAAGAGGACTAGATAAGCATTAGCCCCTGCAACTGCTGGGGCTCGTGTGGATCTACACATCTTGCATATGTGTGGCGTTCGTCCGACGAACGTTTATCAGAAATGCGGCAGACGACAGCTAGTTACCATGGTGAATACAAACTGTACAGGTAAATTACACGTAACAGCTGTTTAGCGAGAAAAAAATTCATGTTCACGTCTTTGGGAAAAAAAAAAAAAAAAAAACGCAGAAAATGACTAAGTTGAGTCACAACAGAAACCTATCATCTGATACCGTGTATTGCCGACTCCATACAGTAAACATCTAAAAAGTCGACAAAGCTGGTAAATTTGAATTCAAGCGTCGGCGTTTAACTGTAAATTCGATGCGCCGACGACAGTCGGGTGAGGAGAGAAACTAAACGTCATGGCAAGTGATATCACACGCGTAACCTAGGTTACTCACGTGACATAACACATCGTTATTTATTTGCTCTCCTGTAAATCCGACATGCGCGTATTACTTGTCTGACGTTCCAAACTCAGTCGTTCCGAAGGGTGTCACGTTTGAAAATGTTCTAAATGCTTTCCGTAACAGGACATGGACCAAGAACGGTTCGGAACTCAACTTAACCCCTATGCACACAGCACCGGCGGCTGCAAGCACAATGAGCTTAACCCTTTTGCTGTCGGTAGCGGTTTTTGTCGCGATGATTCCTGCAGGAATCATCGCGACAAAAACCGCTGCCGACAGCCAAAGGGTTAATTACACAACATGTGGTTTGCGAATCAAAGGCCTGATTTGTTATGATGCAAGCATAAGTTACAAAATCTTATATAAATTCCAGAAACGATCAAAAGTTTCAACACTTACCTTTATAGATTTTTCTTGGAACTCTTACAAAGCAGAATGAACCGGGCTGAAGGCTCTCAGCGCCGCATGGAGATGTTAAGGTGTATGAGATATCAATGCCAAGTTTCACAAAAATCTGTCACCACGAACGTTCCCGGATGCTGGTGTATCACGTCAGGTGTGTCAACAGGTTGGCAAATATTGAATTTATCACGCCAGAGAGAAGTGAAGCGTAGAAGCTTACTGAACGTGGCGGACTGAATTTAGCACAGATTTTCAGTCATTGCGATGATTTACTGGCACATTGACACACAAACAATGACACAGATGATTTACATCTCGATATTCAACTCCAGATCTCTTAGTGAGAGATATATATATATTATACCGTCTTTCAGTTCAGTTCTCTTTTTCCGAGTCCGCTAATCAAGTAGCAGCGGCTATGTCCCGCCCGTGTTCTCAGCACCGCAGAGTACTTCCAATCCACTTTCTATCACAAACTATAGTCCCAATTCATCGACACAAAATTAACATGTAACAATTAATAGATGAAAACGAAACGGCGCAATTGCTTTTCAGCAATAGCAAATGTATGCGTGAGAACTCACTGACGCTTTTTTAAACTCAGCAATGTGTGAATTTTTTGTTTTGTAAACCTCAATACTGTAAAAAATATATATATATATATACAATTGTCGGAGATTTCTGCTATTATCGCAATGACTGATTAGCTTATTCCTTCCTTGCTTGCTTGCTTGCTTTGAAAAGTACGCCCCCAAGTATGGAGCTTTTATCGCCTCGCCGGACACCAGCGATGTGTGTAGTTCAGGTTTTCACTGCACGAGCCTTTTTGTGCGGGTGGAGGGAGGGAGGGGAGGAGAGGGAGGCTGGTGAATGGCACACGAATCTAACAATAAACCTAAATCGCTGCAAGAGGCATCGATTCCCATGCGCCCCTGCGACTGCAGAGGCACGTGAGAATATACGCCTCTTGTATAACGTGATCAAGCCCAGTAATTTACACCTACGCTGGAGGGGAAACGGTTGCTGTTAAATGATATGCGAAACTAGCATCCAACTAACCGACTGTGCAACAGGCGTAAATTCTCACGAGTCGCTGATTTGCAGCCGCAGGGGTTCATGAGAATATCTAACTATGTATATATATTTCTTTACCGCACGGTGCACTGTGCTAGTGGAGATCTACTGACGGTTGGTTGGTTGGTTGGTTGGTTGGTTGGTTGGACATTGCTTGACGTTCCGACAGCAACAAGACTTTCTCAGGACGTGCCTGCGCTGCTTGTGGGGGGGAAAAAAACAAAAAAGCAAACAAACGGAAGAATTCTACTGACAGAGTAACACACGTGTATAAACATGCTGCTCAGAGGAAGGAGATGGTAGTGGGTTGAGTGTGGGAGTGCGAAAGCGACAGTTGGGTGTTTCTTGCTGTGCCACTGGCACGCGCCACAGTTTACCGTCACAGTGCGCGTGCTGGCACCATTTGCAGGATGAAGCTACCATGGTCTCCTGCGGGCCAAAAGCACAGGTGTAAACCGATGCAACTGCTCTATGTGACAACAAGAGATATAACAGTCACAGGAGCTATCAAATGAGATTAATCCATATCATACTGAGGCTTAAAGCTTCAAATTTGTACACTGCCATATGCAAGCTACATCACAGTACTTACAGATAAGGATATAGACCAATGGATTTAGTTCAAGGGTGGTGCCAGAATAGCTTGGCGCCTAGAGGCGCCAAGCTATTCTGGCACTACCCTTGAACTATGTTAGTCAAAATTATTATTTCACACACTGGTGTATTCCGAATGATATGGGTTAAGGCCGCTACCAACTAAACTACCTGTAATGCATACAAATTCAAAAGGCAGTAGAAAAAGTGCGGTGGTGTGTGATTTTGGACCTACGGATCTAGGCAGTAAGAGCCAAACATCACTGACTAGCTCACAAAATGACCGTAAAGTATATAAAAAGTGTGTGTGTGTGTGTGTGTGTGTGTGTGTGTGTGTGTGTGTGTGTGTGTGTGTGTGTGTGTGTGTGTGTGTGTGTGTGTGTGTGTGTGTGTGTGTGGAGGAGGAGGCGGGGGGGGGGTATGAAAGCAACAGACAAACCTCCGAAATATCAAACGGAACAAACGCGAGGGCTGGATGGGGGGGGGGGGGGGGGGGGAGGGAGGAAGGAATAGCTGTCCGGGCTCTCAACATCACGTAATAATCATCACTATAACATGGAATAAAAATCTTAGGATTATTTTTCTCAAATAATATTTATCCCCAAAATAATTTCTCCAAATACATAAAGAGGGGGAGGGGTGGGGGGGGGGGGGGTCAAGGGGATACGCTGGCCCTTCTTACATTCTTTGAAAGGAAAGGTGGGAGACAGCCCCCCCCCCCCTCTCCCTCCCCCCCCCCCCCAACACACACGACCTCCCACCCCACTCGGTTCTTACCACACTGGTACAAGTTTGCAGATGAAGACCTTAATAATAATTCGTATTCACAAGGTGCATTATAGCATAGAAGTGGATTGTTCGTATACTATCATTTCTAGGCAGACCTCGCGGCTGACACTTCCGCAACTGTTTGATCCGTAATCACCGAGCGCGGAACGCGCTCGCTGATTATGGATCAAACAGTTGCAGAAGTGACAGCCGCGAGGTCTGTCTAAAAATGACAGTATACGAATACCCAACTTCTATGTTTCATAGAACCTTTCACAACCGCAGAATAGCGATGTAGGTCGAAGCCATCTTTCTAACAGAAGCGAAGCATTTATTTACGTAAATAGTATATAATAACTCCACTTCAACTGTTGAATTAACAAATAAAATTCGTAACAAATGTCCATTTCGCACGACAGCAAAAATGGGAAACAATTTGACTTTCAACATACGAAACAACAAAGTGGAATACGAAACTATTTTGAACTCAGTATCTATCAACTGAAGTCTACATTACAATGCAAATATGAAGTTGTTTGTCTTGTTACTATTCTAACATTCTTGCATTCTTGTGGCATTTCTCGCATTCTTGTGGTATTTCGGTATGCAGGCTTTTGTACGTACGATTCGCGATCTAAACTTCTTATTTCGAATTAAATAATGGGGGAAAAGTATATTTTCGGATTGTGCATGGCCTTTCTACGCGCAAGAAATGAGCTTATGCCATTCAAATGTGGAATATGTGGTTTTTTATGCGAACAGTCACGCGCTCTAGCTTGCAAACTGCCTACAGGCTCACCATGATATCCCAGACACCTTAGCGCCGTAAGACTATCACATATAGTGTGGGGACGCTATCTATGTAAACGTGGTCTTGAAAAGTTCTATAGGTCCCTATGAACACATGCATTAAGCAAGACCTCACAAGGATCTGAGTCTGATGCAAATGCAAGTGTTCGCTGACGAACACCTCTTCAAATGAGGCAATGATCACTGCCATTCAGAGGCACGGGTCCAAATGAGCATCCGCAGCACGAAAGGGCTCGTGAAGACCTATTCGGCCCTGTGAAGGCAAAAGACATTAACTCATTCAGCCCTGACGCACTACAGCCGGAGATGGGTCGACCATGATAATTCAAGGGTAGTGCCAGATTAGCTTGGCGTCTGTAGGCGCCAAGCTAATCTGGCACTGGCCTTGAATTATCATGGTCGATCCATCTCCTGTAACTTGTGCATAGTCATTAGATGACGCCTCCAAAATTTTGGAAATACGTGCGTCGGGCTGAATGAGTTAAGTCCAACTTCGTGAAAAGCAAGATTTTGATTGTAATACCATGAACATCTTGCTTTGAAGAAAAAAAAAATGGACTTGGTGTTTTGTTTTTGCCTTCAAAGGGCAAGACAAGTTCTCTTCCTCACCCCCTTTGCTGTCAGTGATCACGAATTTTGCGTCAAAATCTACTGCACGCTGACCCACATTCTCGTGAAGAACACAGACGTAAATCGAACAACAAGAGACATAAATCCTCATGAGCCCCCGCAGTCGCGGGGGCTCATGAGGATTTATGTCTCTTGCGACAGCTGGGTAGCGTTCACCTTGCCCCGGCAGGTAAGGGGTTCACTCTTTGGCTGTCGGTAGGCTTGTTTGCTGGGATTACCGACAGCCACAGGCGGTAATAGTCCACAGTAAGTTCATGAGAATCTATGCCTGGGAGTTCCGTTATGTTGGACAGGCGGCCAGTCTACGGTAATGTACGGTACAATGTAGGTCGCGGGCAGGACTCAATAACTGTCACAGCACGTGCTAAACTCGCTTTGCGCTACGCCACGTCGCATTAAGCTGGGAGCAAATTCCGGAGTGTCGTATTCGGGACAGCAAAAGGTCCTCGGGCCGACTAGGCCTGCATTCTGAAAGCTAGTTATTTCTCAACAGCGCGCTAACGCATCATTATTGATCGACATGCCCGTATCAATTACTGGATATAACGTTTTGCACTTACACTTACGAGCAAAAGAGTTGCGGCAACTGGTTCCCGCGTTGGGCATAAAATTGTATGCAAATGCATTCATCATGTCTCACGATTTCAAGCAATAAACAAAGCGCAAACAAAGTGTTGACACTTTCTTTCTGTTAGACGTTTTGTTCACTCACTTCACATGTACTTTCCTAACAAACCAGGCTAGGGCTGGTAGAATAGTACACACACCAAGGGGAATTACTCAAGCCTACGCGCTTCCTGCATCCACGCGACAACACGACGTCATGCCAAAACAATACGCGAGAACTGAAAACAGCACCCTAATCAAAGTAAAAATTGAAAACAACCTAATAATGCCTACTAATATTTCTTGGAGTTCTCACTGGATACCCATAAAAAGTGACTGAGAATCAGATTCGAGGATTTCTGATACCATTCATGTACTGCATCTGATTTTCGCTTGTAATTGTATAACTATTTTATACTTCTGCGCGTGAGTCTAACTGCTCAAACTCCTTCACTGGCTCCCCATCCCCCAACGCATCCAATACAAAGTTCTGTCTCTCTGCTACAAATCCCTGAACAACTGCGCTCCTGCCTATCTCTCCAACTTACTTCACCCCTACACACATTCCCGCTCCCTCCGCTCTGCCTCCGACCCTCTCCGCCTCCACATCCCTCGCACCAAACTTAACACTTTCGGTCCCCGCTCCTTCTCCGTCTACGGTCCATCCATCTGGAACACTCTCCCACTCTCTCTCCGTCAGAAACACTCTCTCTCCTCCTTCCAGTCCGCCCTCAAAACTCACCTCTTTCAACAGTTTTAGCACTATATCACCGCACTCCCCACCCCAAGCTGACCGTCGTAATGTATTTCACTGTTTGTGGTACGTGAGTCATTGTCTAAAGCGTGCGCATGCGTGCGCGAGTTGTGAGTGTGCGCTTAGAGTTATAATTATTATAAGATAAGCGCATTATAAATACCGTAATTATTATTAATTATGTGAATGGGACAACAAAAAAAAGGTATAAAGAACAAAGGGCTAACAAAAGACATAAATCCTCGTGAGGGGGCTCATGAGAACTTATGTCTCTTGTTAGTCTTTTGCTCTTTATACATATTCAAGAAGCACGCCGAATCCCCCACTCAACACTGCCTGGCAGTGTTGATTGGACCTTCCCGTTTATAACAGCCAATCAGTGAGTATGTTGGTACTGGACTGGACCAAAGACAGTATATGTCTTTGATTGGACTCATGAAAAAGAAACAGATGGGGTCAGGAAATAGAGCTTCTTGTACAGAACGCGGAGACCATTGTGTGCTTGCGGGTCTGTGATTTTGACACCATACAGCCTCACAGCCGTAAGGTACAAAATTACAGATCGGCACATTTTACCTAATCAGCTCTAATTAACTAAAGGACCAATTCTGACAGGATGCATGCGCGCATGTAGACTTGTACAGTAGGTGACCATTAGAAGCGGGTCCGCCGCAATTGGCCCTTCTTCTGTGACCCAGTAAGCAAAGGTTCTCGAGCCGTGGTCGGCCGCTGTTGGCCCCATAACGTTGTGCGCAAGGGGGTTGGTTCTTACGACGACAGGCGAAGGTTCACGCAAGAATGATCACAAAATTCGCTTACCTAGGAGTTAGATGGGGGTTTAACGACCACGGCACTGGGGTGGTAAAGGACGGCCCTAAGGCGGGGGTTGTGGGAGACAGGGACAGCTATTGCCTATGAAATATGACCTGAACATTAACTCATTCGAGACGTGCCGCCTACGGATACGCGGCGAACCGCCGCGTATCCGTAGGCGTCACGTCTCGAATGAGTTAATACATTCAGGCGCAAAGCCACTGTGCCACTTTCGATTTACCAGGACCATTCAGCGGACATGCGGTCCATAAGGGGTCCGTTGATAGCAGCTTTGACTAATGCAAATCCACTGCGCCACCGCGTGCACGCAAGCGCCTATACTAAGCTCAAGACAAATATTGAGCTTAGTTGAGGCGCTTGCGCGCACGCGGTGGCGCAGTGGATTTGCATTAGTCAAAGCTGACTTATCAACGGACCGCTATGATGCGATCGTTTACTTCGCAGCACGTCCACTATGTGTATATTTTCAACTCAAGGGTTTTTGTGTCGGCTTCCGCCCGTGGTTCGGTCATGCACAAAAACGGAACCTTCACATCCGCAGAAGTTATCAAGCGATCTATGTAGGATGGTCAAACCAGTACTTGACAGACACAGAACGCGCACACATGGACACGACAAAAGTAAAGCAATTAAGACAAGCTGAATACATGTATCAGACAGAGACAAACTAGTCAACCAAGGTACGGATCGACAAGGGTGGCGCCAGAATAGATTGGCGCTGCTAAGCGTCAAGCCATTCTGGCAACATCATTGAACTATCACGGTCGACATGCCGCCTGAAATGCAATGCAGAACTCCAAGGACAACATCCACATTCGACTTCAGGGCTGAGAGTGTTCACCTACCTCATCAACAGACGGAAGACCGACACCATAAACCTGCACCGTACTTTACACGAAGGCTGCTCCAATTTTGGAGGTGTCACCTAATGACTATGAACCCGTTGCAGGAGATGGACCGACCATGATAATTCAAGGGTTGTGCCAGATTAGCTTGGCGCCTGATGACGCCAAACTAATTCGGCACTACCCTTGAATTGTTATGGTCGATCCATCTCCTGCTCTGGTGCGTTTGGGCTAAATGGGATGAATATTGTTTTGGGGGTGAGATGGAGATAGGAAATTGGCATAAAAAATGTCCAGTCTCCGCCTCTCTCAAAACACTGCACCTCACCTCATCTGGAACGTTTCAAAATAATAACCTACCTCGTCTGAAACGTTACAAAATAGTAGAGTAAAATGTTTGCATTGAAACGTCACGAATAATTTGGTATCTAATGCTTACATAATGAATGCGTTTGACTGCATGTTACACACAAAACTATTATTTCATAGCAGGGACGTAATCACTGGTGACATCTGGACACCTGGGGTCCGTTGCATGAGCGAGCTTAGCCAGGTGTGTGCACAATCGGTGATCGGTACATCACGCTCGGTACATGATAAGCCACAAACATAAAATGTGAGAGTAATCATGGACACTGGATAACAAATTACCAAAGCTTTGATGTTTATTTTCGGGGGCTCGATCCGCATGGTCGTTATAATAAAGCGGACGCACACTTAGCACTAACCTAAATGTTGTGTATTGACGAGCAAAAGAAATGCAACATTTTTGGAATCATCGGAAAAACAACGGCGTTTCCGATGATTCAAAAAACGTCGCAATTCTTTTGCTCATGAGTATATAACGTGCGATATCACTGAAGTGTGTGTGTGTGTGTGTGTGTGTGTGTGTTGGGGGGGGGGTGTTGTTTTTGTGTGTGTTGTTTGTTTTTTAACACTGCGAACACTGCCCTATTAACATAAACGGGGGCGGATCAGGGGGGGTCCTAGGAGTTCCGGACCCGCCCCCCCCCACCCCCCACCCACCCCCCTCCCCCGACTCCCCCCCCCCCCCCGATCCCCCCCCCACCCCCACCCCCCGACCCAAAATTGTTGAAAATGCTATAACAAACCCCACGACAGCATACACGAGAGTCAAACAGTAACATACATATTGTGCAACCTGTATTGAGCTATCACTTTTTTGGCAAGAAAACTGTGGTCTAAAATACAGGTGCTCTATCTCATAGGGGCCTGACGGTGACTAAATGCAAATCTGCTGCGCCACCGGGAGTGCGCATCATCCCGTCACAGGCTCAATTCAGAATAAGGCGGAAGAAACGAAGCACACCCCGCGAAATTCTAGCTGTGGCCGGATGTATCTAGGGGCGTTAAACCCTTTAGTAGAGTGCCGTGAAAGAGGCCACTATGCACTGCGGTGCATCCATTGTTTTCTGCTGTGTTTACTCTAAAGTCGAAGCGAATTACTCGAAAAGATATTGACAACTGAGCAGTGTTTAAACCAGACTCCATGAAAGTAGACCTTTTCGGGCTGGGGGAAATACGTACCTAACGCGACTGCTGCGTGCAGGTCACAAGTTCCTGTCGACAGTAAGATGCACCCTTGTTTTAATTTTATTGGATATGCTAATTTACATAAACCAATGGAAAATAGGCATGGGGCGTATAACCTACAACTCGACGTCTGCTATGAATGATGCTTGGCTGTGCAAAAAGCCTTGATACTAAACTATCAGTTTTGATCGGAGGACACGGTTGGTATAGATTTGTGGCAAAATATCTACCGAGTTTCTTCAGTTCGAGGTTTTAGGCGGATGGTTGCTTTGAGGGTTGAAAACTGCTCTGGATTCACAGTGCTTCGCCGCTTTGTGGACCTTTCGTTTCCTCCCTTGTATCTTGAATTGAGCCTGTGACGGGTTGATGCGCACTCGCGGTGGCGCAGCGGATTTGCATTTAGTCACCATCGTCAGGCACCTAAGCTCTCTCTCAAGTCGTGAAGGGCCAAAGGGATCACCTGTCACTAGTGACCACACTGTAGGTAGCTGTGACCACCTAAATGCTGGTTGTTAACGACAGGTGGCTCATGAGGATCTATGCCTCTTGGAGATGTTTGGATTTTTTTTTGTCTATGCCTAGTGCGCAAAGGCCATCGGGCCGACGACGGCCGCCGTTGGCCCGCGCACGGCCGTGCGCGGGCCATCGGCGGCCGACGTTTGCCCGATGGCCTTTTGTCATTGGCTGCCTATTGTACAAGCTGGTTATCCGCCGCGACCTTGCTCTGGTTCGTTGTTGGGTGTCAATCGGCGTAAACGTAACCTCTCTACTCAGTGCTAGTCTGTGATTGTGTGACTTACAGTGCGGGCCCCAGCAACATTTCATGTGGGTGTGCCACAGACATCAACTCACTCAATCCGAGTCTCACCAGAAGGCGCGTATTGTGAACTGAAACGCAGTGTGTGGAAGTCGCGCCCTAGGCGCCAGCAACGATTCACAAATTTGGATCTTACGGCCTGGATCCATGCGGTCCAAAGTCACAGACCAGCACACAAATGTCAAACGTTGCAGTGATCATCTTTTGCACGACTGTTTTGTTTGGGGTTTTTTTGTCAGCGGGGCAATGTTGTACAAGCGACAGACAATGCGCTACGTCAAGTGTCATGAACACAAGTTGTTTACATTCAAAACCCCTTTTTACACTTTAAATGTCATCGTCAATTGCAGGAGATGGACCATGCTAGACCTTCATGTTTGTGTATGTATGTTTCTCCTGCCTACTTCCTAAGTTCCGGAGAAAGACATGGGTTATATAAGAGACCTGATCCATTCTTATTAGGAATGGAAATGATTGTCTTATTCTATACCTGCGTATTTCTCTGTGGGCTGGCGATTGGGTGCCTGATAGGCGGGGGCAGGGGATCTAACTGTTGTCTGTCCAGCGCTGTGATTCCCCTTGGTTTGAGTACTGACAATTCTGCCAGCGCTAGCCTCACCTATCTGGTTTGTGAGTATCATGTATAACTCGAGGCAAAATTTGTATCGTTACATTGTTGTGTAATGTTCTGTGCATCTACTGTGGGAAATCAGGGTATTTACCCGACCACATATAGTAGCGCACCTTCATGTTTGTGTATGTATGTTTCTCCTGCCTACTTCCTAAGTTCCGGAGAAAGACATGGGTTATATAAGAGACCTGATCCATTCTTATTAGGAATGGAAATGATTGTCTTATTCTATACCTGCGTATTTCTCTGTGGGCTGGCGATTGGGTGCCTGATAGGCGGGGTCAGGGGATCTAACTGTTGTCTGTCCAGCGCTGTGATTCCCCTTGGTTTGAGTACTGACAATTCTGCCAGCGCTAGCCTCACCTATCTGGTTTGTGAGTATCATGTATAACTCGAGGCAAAATTTGTATCGTTACATTGTTGTGTAATGTTCTGTGCATCTACTGTGGGAAATCAGGGTATTTACCCGACCACATATAGTAGCGCACCTTCATGTTTGTGTATGTATGTTTCTCCTGCCTACTTCCTAAGTTCCGGAGAAAGACATGGGTTATATAAGAGACCTGATCCATTCTTATTAGGAATGGAAATGATTGTCTTATTCTATACCTGCGTATTTCTCTGTGGGCTGGCGATTGGGTGCCTGATAGGCGGGGGCAGGGGATCTAACTGTTGTCTGTCCAGCGCTGTGATTCCCCTTGGTTTGAGTACTGACAATTCTGCCAGCGCTAGCCTCACCTATCTGGTTTGTGAGTATCATGTATAACTCGAGGCAAAATTTGTATCGTTACATTGTTGTGTAATGTTCTGTGCATCTACTGTGGGAAATCAGGGTATTTACCCGACCACATATAGTAGCGCACCTTCATGTTTGTGTATGTATGTTTCTCCTGCCTACTTCCTAAGTTCCGGAGAAAGACATGGGTTATATAAGAGACCTGATCCATTCTTATTAGGAATGGAAATGATTGTCTTATTCTATACCTGCGTATTTCTCTGTGGGCTGGCGATTGGGTGCCTGATAGGCGGGGGCAGGGGATCTAACTGTTGTCTGTCCAGCGCTGTGATTCCCCTTGGTTTGAGTACTGATATGGGCAGCGTCTGAGTGCCTTCGCGTTTCAAATTACCAGTCACTGCGGGAGAGTGATCATGGTCATGTTAGCTCAAGCGCTGTGCCAAAAGAGGCGCCAAGCCAACCTTGAAATATCATGGTCATTTCATCTCGCGCGTCTTCCGAGACCGCCGTGAGATGGCCTTAGTTGCCTGCTCGGCGTTAAACCCAAATAACTAAGCGACTTCCGAGAACATTTGAACATCACCTAACTGTAAGAGGTATAGACCCTCGTGAGCCCGTGCAATTGCAATTTGTACCCATGATCCTTTGACCCGTGGGAACCTTCGACGTTTACATCAAAGATTTCTGCTTCCACTGGCAGTGAAGGGGTTAACTCATTCTGTCCGTGACACACCACAGCAACATATGGCTCGACCATGATAGTTCAAGGGTGATGGCAGAATAGCTTGGCGCCTATAGGCGCCAAGCTATTCTGGCACCACCCTTGAACTATCATTGTCGATCTGTCTCCTGAATTGTAATGCAGTCCTCAGAGGATAACTCCAAAATGTGGGTATTTCGTATCTCGAGCACCATGAGTAAAAAGTTTACAATTAGTGCATAGTGCATTAAAAGCACGGTTCTAAAATGCAAGCTGTGTGGGCGAAAATTCATCGGACAGTTGTCACGTGCAGTTTGCCCGCACACAGCCGCGCGTGGGTCAGCTGTTGTCAAAAGTCGGTCCGTTAGGGGCGGATCAGTTATTTCCCGAAGAGGGGAAGGGGCTTGGGGGTGGGGGGGGGGGGGCAGGTCCAGCTATTTGGTACCTTTTGACCTCAGACAGATGGCGATCAGCAGGCCTTGCTCTCCACTGGCCGAACAATCAAGAAGCGAAAAGTGGGGTGGGGGTGGGGGTGGTGGTGAGAGGTTTTGGGGGAGGGGGAGAGCTGTACTTCTCACGGTAACGCCAGCCAAAATATGTTGTTGTTCGGTTGTTTTGTATGTTTTGTTTTTTGTTTGTTTTGTTTGTTGTTGTTGTTGGGGGGGGGGAGGTGTTTGTTGGTTTTTGTTTGGGTCTTTTTTTTTTTCTTTTTCTTTTTATCTTTTTTTTTTTCTTTTTTTTTTTTTTTTTTTGGGGGGGGGGAGGTGCTGTTGGTAGTTGGGGTTTTTTTTGTTGTTAGTTTGTTGTTGTTGCTTTTTGTTTGTTTTGGTTTCTTGTTTGTTGTTTGTCTGCTTGTTTTGGGGGGAATGACCCCGCCCCCCCCCCCCCCTTTCTCCCCCAGGGCCTCCCTATTCCGATGACATATTGCTTCACAGACTGAGGTAGAGCAATGTATTTTCGTGTGGTAGAGAAATGTGTTTTCACGACGCGTATCAATGCACAGTGTATTTGTTTCTTCTGGTCATTGTAAAACGAGACACTGCCTTGTGACCAGAAGAAATAAATACCATACATTGGTACACATAGCGATAACGCTTTTCTCTACTCCAGTCTGTGTTTGGCTGGGTTACAGTACAGCACCTAGTTCTGACGGTAAAACTGGTGACCGTCAAAAATGCAGTTTTGTTCTGTCTTTGTGTGAAGAAGTACCCAACGGAGAAAGAAACACGCTTAGAAAAGACGGGTACAACACAATTTATTAATATTTCGGGTAAATACCCTTTGTCAAAATAGACAAACAAACAAACATTTGTTTGTTTGTTTGTCTATTTGACAAAGGGTATTTACCGAAATATTAATAAATTGTGTTGTACCCGTCTTTTCTAAGCGTGTTTCTTTCTCCGTTGGGTACTTCTTTGCATATTACACGCTTGGCAGTCACCTTTTTGGTCTGGATTGTCTTTGTGTGGATTCTAGACGGGAAGCGTGGAGTCGGGGTGTATGCATTACAGGCCTACAGGTTTTTTTACAAAACGTCACCATTCACACAACAAAATGTTACAACATGCTTTTTGTTTACATCCGTTTCAAAGAAAAATATTCTGCTTGAAACTGACTTTGGTTCACACACGATAAAGGTGAAAATAAGAGTTTGTAATGACAAGTGCATTCTACTGGCGAAACTCTGGTGCAAATAACAATTATGTTCTCAGTGACTTTTGACGTACAGACAACAACAACAAAAAACACATACATGACTTTTTAGTAACAATATCTGGCGCGACATTTTCGAAACTAGGTTATCTCAATAACATATATCGACCTAGGGGCAAGAAAAATCTAGAATACTCGGATGTCCCACGCCACTTGCAGGAAACCTTTGCAAACGAAAAACTGCAACTGGCCCTCTGCGTTGGAGTTACATTTTTGCGTGGGAATAAAAACAGCTCAAAACAAAGCAGGTAGGATTAACCTTTTTAGCCGCAAGGTCCCATTTATCAAAGTTTGGAGGTGTACCAGTTGCAGGAGATGTCTTGACCATGATAATTCAAGGGTAGTGCCAGATTAGCTTGGCGCCTGAAGGCGCCAAGCTAATCTGGCACTACCCTTGAATTATCATGGTCAAGACATCTCCTGCTTTAGGAATCCGGGGCTAAAAGGATTAGGGCAGGCCGGTACTAGCTATTGAAAAGTACGTGCAACCGACTTCCACCTGGACGTCAAGCTGCGCGTTCGACAACTACAAAATACTACAAGAGACATGGATCTTTATGACCCCCCCCCCCCCCCCCCCCCGCAGTTGTAGGGGGGGGGGGGAGGGAGGGATGAGGATCTTGCTGAAACCAATGTATATACTAGTATCCATGTTGTTTGGACGCCCTATTGAATTAACAACGAATGCAGAAATGCACTCCCCGTCAACTGGTAGGGAGGAGGTTAACACTACAACAAAAGCAACTGTTGCCCCGCCGTCTTCTCATTCCAACGTCTTTCACAATACACGATCCCTCATTTTCAGTCAATCCTCTCGCGTTTATACACTTCATAATCATCTCGTCCAACATAAGGACATACTTTCAACATTCAACCACACAATATAACATTAGTAACACGCTGCACGACAGATAAACAGCAATATAAAATATTTTAAAGGAACACATTGCACATGCATCACAACGGAATTCCAATAATAATAATAATAATAATAATAAAAATACAATACAATACAATAATACTTTATTATCCCCGAGGGGAAATTTTGGCGCTGCGGTATACACAAAGAAACAAGAATAAAAGTTACATGTTCACGTCATCCGCACCACCTTTCCCCCTCCTCCCCCATACCCTTATACATACATACAAACAACCTAAACTCACTAGTATACATAATAAACAATAGGCTAAGACTAGAAAAAAATAATGACATGTGTAATAATGAAGACAGTATTGCTAACCCTTTGGCTTTCGGTAGGGCTTTCTGTCGAGACGGGTCCTATAGGAATCGTCGCCACAGAATCCACTACCGTCAGTCAAAAAGTTAATCAATTAGTCTAAGTAATTCCATTAAAACGGCGACGCAAAAACGCGAGTTTTTGCTCTCCCACAAACGCAATTAACTTTGTGTGCTAACGCATTTAACCCCAAGGCCGTGTTTCACAAATTTAGAAGTGTCGCCTTAAGGACTATGCACCAGTTGCAGGAGATGGATCGACCGTGATAATTCAAGGATAGTGCCAGATTAACTTGGCGCCAAGCTAATCTGGCACTACCCTTGAATTATCGTGGTGGGTCCATCTCCTGCTATAAAGCGTTAGGTCTGCATAGCAGAGCTGCAAAAGTGAGCCCATTTCGTTCTCTGAAGGAGAAAGGAAACGATCGAGTAATCCATCAGTATCACAACTGAAAATGTTCAATAATACAGCCGCAAAACAAACGCTCCCCACCTGCTCTCGGACCACAACGTGACAGCTGAGGAAACGGATATTTTTGCTTGCCTCCAAAATCGAACACTACATGAGCATGAACAAAAAAGAGTGATGAGATCGGATATGCCAAATCCATATCAGGTGAATGACAAGACACTCCTGTCTTTGGAAAATAGATCGCCAGTGATATTACGGGTGGTGCCAGATGTGGTTCGGCCCACGGACGATTATCGGAAATGAGAAGTACGTCAGAAACGGCAAGTGTTTCGACGAAAACAGCGGATTAAAATCCCGGACAAAATATCGCATGCTTGTCCGGGCTTTTAATCCGCTGTTTTCGTCGAGACACGTGCAATGTTGAGCTTCTGATGATATCACAACAACGTCTATTCCGAAACGAATCATGAACCATCACGTCGCTCCGTCTCCGCTGATGGGTAACGTTTGATTGGCTTGTGTCCAAACTAGAAACCATCAACTTAACCCTTGACCTCTGCTGGGGGGTTAATTCAACTACAATACTGCGAATTTATTGTACCACAACTTTGGATGGAAGTAACCTCGGCTCTGTAATTATAGAATTTTTACGCTTGTCACTTCTTTTGATCTTGATTTTGGAGAGGGGGGGGGGGAGAGAGAGAGAGAGAGAGAGAACGAACGAACGAACGAACGAAACTTTATTTTCCAAGGATTGAGATATTAGGCGCGCAGGCCTTTCTTACAATCTGTCCTTGCTAAGCTACTTAAGGAACACCAACCAAACAACAAAAACTAAATAATAATAAACGTCACACACACGCATACACACACGCACACAGACACACAATATATACATGTACTCGTGCACATGCGCACTTTTGTACATACACATACACACGTACGTGCGCACATAATTATCTAACATATAAGTAGGTATGATATTTTTTGTACTATCAAAAACAAGTTAGAAAACTGAACAAACAATTTGGAGGCTAGATTTAAAAAAAAAAAAAAAAAAAAAATAAAAAAAAAAAAAAAAAAACATGAAGCGTATTATGTCGAAAAACAAAGAAGAAGAAAGGATCAGCATAACGATGACTTAGAAAGGTAATCATGTACTCTACTTTTAACAGAGAGAGCGACGTGGTTTGTTGAATAGTGGGAGGAAGAGAATGCCATAAAAGAGCACCTGAATAAGACAGGCTAGATTTGAACAGGTCTATACGGGGCCTTTTTATAGAGACTGTCTGGAGTGCTGATTTGATTGTACAGTTTGCTTAAACGTCCCGACAGCAAGCTAGAGCTTTCCGTCAGGAATTTGTGCTCAGTACACTTGCTTGTGCGAGGTGCTTAACAAAGTGATGAAATGCATAAAACGACAGAAAAAAGCTTTCAAGAAGTACTGAACTGTGAAAAAAAAACTAAACAGAACATTGAATGTATGTTGCCAGCCGGTCAAATACATTAAATAAACCTAACACATGGGGCCTAAATAAAGCTAAGACCATTTAGCAACACACATCCAATATCAAGAGCTACAGCCAGTGCAGACAGTAGGGAGAGTTTTAAAAAGGCAAATACAGGTGAATGGACAAAGGGTAGACAGAAATACATGCCCCAGAATAGAGAGAAAAACCCACCCTGTGGGGCTGACCAGGGTGACCCTGGGAACTAAAAAATACCTAACCCCACCCAAGTCCCCCAGGGCAGACCCGGGTGGGGTTTTTATAGAGAGACTGTTCCTGGAGGTGCTGTATTTTTTTCAGTTTGCGAAAAAAAGCCTAGATAAGTAAGGTGGAGCTTTCCCGTTAAGAATTTTGTGCATCAGTACACATTTGTTTAGTGCGAGGTGCTTAACCAAAGGGAAAAGTCCGATGGCCTGCAGCTTGGCATCAATGGATAAAGACGGATCAGGGAGGATAAGCTTAGCAGCGCGCTTGTATAATGAGTTTATCTTCTTGAAGTGATTTTCACTGCAGCCATCCCATATTGTTGAGGCATAATCAATGTGTGGTTTAATGTAGGCATTAAAAAATAGTTTGCGTGTCTTAAGGTCAATGATCGTTTTAAGTTTGGAAAGTAGAAACAACTTTTTGGACAAATGTTTTCTCTTATAATATAGGTGGTTATGCCAGCTTAGATCAGCATCTATTATTACTCCAAGCAGGCGGTGTTGACTGACCTGCTCAACTGAGATGGATTGATTGATTGTACATTGCTTAACGTCCCGACAGCAACAAGGCTTTCTCAGGACGTGCCTGCACTGCTTGTGGAAAAAAAAAACTAAACAGAACATTGAATGTATGTCGCCAGCCGGTCCAATACATTAAATAAACCTAACACATGGGGCCTAAATAAAGCTAAGACCATTTAGCAACACACATCCAATATCAAGAGCTACAGGCAGTGCAGACAGTAGGGAGAGTTTTAAAAAGGCAAATACAGGTGAATGGACCTCGGGTAGACAGAAACACATGCCCCAGAATAGAGAGAAAAACTCACCCTGTGGGGCTGACCAGGGTGACCCTGGGAACTAAAAAGTACCTAACCCCACCCAAGTCCCCCAGGGCAGACCCGGGTGGGGGCTCAACTGAGATGGAGTCCAAAGAAAGGTTGAGTGATGGAGGTTTGAGCTGATGTTTCTGGCGGGTTGTGATAAGCATGCTTTTTGTTTTTGTGGGATTTACAAGCATGCGATTTTCATTACACCACCGAGAGACTTCATGAAGACTCTCTTGAAGATTATTTGCAATTTCAGGCACAGTTTTACCAGCGGAATGTAATGTTGAGTCGTCGGCAAACATGTCACACTCAGTCTCACTACACGTTACATGTAACGGTAGATCGTTAACGAAGATACAAAACAGTAGTGGGCCTAAAATAGACCCCTGGGGCACTCCATACTCCACAAATTGTTCAGAAGAACATTTTCCATTGACATAGACTGTTTGTGTTCTTTTTGTAAGATAGGTTGATTGATTGTACATTGCTTAACGTCCCGACAGCAACAAGGCTTTCTCAGGACGTGCCTGCACTGCTTGTGAAAAAAAAAAAAAAAACTAAACAGAACATTGAATGTATGTCGCCAGCCGGTCAAATACATTAAATAAACCTAACACATGGGCCTAAATAAAGCTAAGACCATTTAGCAACACACATCCAATATCAAGAGCTACAGGCAGTGCAGACAGTAGGGAGAGTTTTAAAAAGGCAAATACAGGTGAAGGGACAAAGGGTAGACAGAAACACATGCCCCAGAATAGAGAGACAAACCCACCCTGTGGGGCTGACCAGGGTGACCCTGGGAACTAAAAAATACCTAACCCCACCCAAGTCCCCCAGGGCAGACCCGGGTGGGGTTGTAAGATAGGAGTTGAGAAACGAAAGAGCTGAGGGGCTCTTTTTGTTTAAGTAGGTGGCAAGCTTTTTCAGTAAGATAGTATGATCGATAAGATCAAACGCTTTTCTTAGATCCAAGAAGACAGCACCAGCCATTTTATTATCATTTATGCTGTTGACCCACGAATTCACTATTCATGCGAGTGCAGTGTGGCATGAATGCTTGGGACGAAAACCTGACTGGTGATGATATAATAGGGACCTTTTTTCAAGAAATTCCAGAAGATGTTTGTGAACATGCTTTTCCAGAGGCTTCGAGAGAACTGATAGAAGGGAAATGGGGCGAAAGTTATTAATTTCAGAAGAATCGTTTGCTTTAGGAACAGGCACTATTTTTGATTTTTTTAAAGCTGCTGGGAAGACATTTTTTGTATACATAGGTTATAAATGTATGTAAGAGGTTCCACTATGTATGGTTGCGACAGGTCAAGGATATATCCATTGATACCATCACTGCCAGAAGACGTTTTCTTTTTTAGGATAGAAATGTATTTGCCTACCTCGTGTACAGCAATATCAGGGATGACGAAAATATCATCTGAGGACAATCTTTGCTTACAGAACTTAGTTAGCTTTTCTGGTGTGGAATATATCGACTGATTGCGATTGTGAGAACTGAGTAAGTCTTTGGTTGATTGATTGATTGTACATTGCTTAACGTCCCGACAGCAACAATTCTTTCTCAGGACGTGCCTGCACTGCTTGTGAAAAAAAAAAAATAAAAATAAAAATAAACAGAACATTGAATGTATGTCGCCAGCCGGTCAAATACATTAAATAAACCTAACACATGGGGCCTAAATAAAGCTAAGACCATCTAGCAACACACATCCAATATCAAATATCAAGAGCTACAGGCAGTGCAGACAGTAGGGAGAGTTTTAAAAAGGCAAATACAGATGAATGGACAAAGGGTAGACAGAAACACATGCCCCAGAATAGAGAGAAAAACCCACCCTGTGGAGCTGACCAGGGTGACCCTGGGAACTAAAAAATACCTAACCCCACCCAAGTCCCCCAGGGCAGACCCGGGTGGGGGAGATTGATTGATTGATTGTACATTGCTTAACGTCCCGACAGCAACAAGGCTTTCTCAGGACGTGCCTGCACTGCTTGTGAAAAAAAACCTAAACAGAACATTGAATGTATGTCGCCAGCCGGTCAAATACATTAAATAAACCTAACACATAGGGCCTAAATAAAGCTAAGACCATTTAGCAACACACATCCAATATCAAGAGCTACAGGCAGTGCAGACAGTAGGGAGAGTTTTAAAAAGGCAAATACAGGTGAATGGACAAAGGGTAGACAGAAACACATGCCCCAGAATAGAGAGAAAAACCCACCCTGTGGGGCTGACCAGGGTGACCCTGGGAACTAAAAAATACCTAACCCCACCCAAGTCCCCCAGGGCAGACCCGGGTGGGGCCGGGTGGGGGAGAGTAAGTCTTTGGGGGCTGATAGAAAGTGGCTATTAAACTCCTCAGCGGAGAGGTTTTCTGGAATGGTATTGCACTGTTTACGCTTGTTGTTGGTAAGCGTATTAAGTGCTGTCCAGATAGAGGAAGGGTTTCTGTCTTTTTCGACTGTTTTGGTTACAAACGATCTCTGCGCCTCTCTAATTAAGTACTTAACTTTATTTCGCAATCTTTTAAATTCATGAAAGTTCTTTTCTTTCTTAGCCTTATTTCTATCATCCACTGCTTGTTTGATTTCGTCGGTTATCCATGAGCGAGGCTGGCGGGATCGGACTCGCTTTCTTCTTTCTGGCGCATGTTTGTTTAGCACCCCTAGGAACAGATCAAGTAAGAGAGAAACAGCCTTATCTGGGTTGGTACAATTGTACACATCATGAAACGGTGTAAGGCTAAGATCGTGTAAAAAAGCATCTTTGTTTATTTTTTTTAAAAGACTTATAGGTAATGTACACATGCTGATCCCTCTTTTGTTTGGGCATCTTGCTCGACCATGTACAGGTGATGGGAAAATGATCACTGACAGCTAGTGGGGGGACGCTGGTCTCTAGTACTGACTTACAGTTGTTGGTATAGATGTGATCAATGAGTGTAGAGGATGATTGGGTTATTCTAGTAGGAGCTTGGATTAGTTGCTTCAACCCAAAAAGAGTTGTTGTCGATTGCCACGTGGGATTTATTTTCAGTAAGTCAATGTTAAAATAACCCAACAGCAGTACATCTTTGTCAGTATCATTCACTTTATCCATCATCTGCACAAAGTCATCATACCACTCGACAGTGGACGATGGATTTCTATATTCATAACCCATTATAATTGGCGATGAGTTATTAATTTTTACTTCTAGCCATACACATTCAATCTCAGTTGACTACAGATCATCACGTCTGCGTACCATATGTGCAATCGAGTTATGAACATAAACAGCAATCCCTGTGTGTTTGAGGGTGTTTGGGTCACGACGAATTAAGGAAAAGTTTGGGATGCACAGATTTTCGTCGCTAATTCTTTTGTCCAGACGTGATTCCGTTAGCCCAAAGAGATGGAAGTGTGAAGGCTGGTTTAAAAATATTGAAATGTCAGGAACCTTATTGTAAAGGTGAAATACATTAAGGTGCCCGACCTTCAGCCCGTGGTCATGCATGTAATTGTTCGATGGTGTACACATTTTGATGACAAAAAATGTAAATATAAAGTTTTCAATATCCGAAACTCAGTGAAACAGTCCAGTCGCTGAAAGGAGTGATCTTGTGCGAAAATATGGAATAAACCAAATCCACTTATACTCACCACGACTGTCAAAAATAACTTGCCTGATAGTTTGTAGAGAGAGAGAGAGAGAGAGAGAGAGAGAGAGAGAGAGAGAGAGAGAGAGAGAGAGAGAGAGATTCCACACCCACACGTATACCGACACGAAAAGAAAAGGGGAGACTGCCAGTGCTAATACCCTAGGAAGGTTACAAAGTAAAGTAGGTTATAGCACTGTCAGGGGAGAGAAATGTGCATGATCGACCAGTGATCACAGATCCACTGTGGCCAAAGCACAAAAAAAAAGATAGGAAAGAGAGGGGGCGCTAAGAAAGTGACCGAAAGCAATGCATATGGAAGCCCCCCCGAAGGGGGGCGTATCACATATCCACCGTTCCAGCCACTCAGTGCATGGAAATTTAAATCTAGGTCCCCCCAAAGGGGGTCCAGATATTTAGCCGGTGTGGACAGCTGTTTCGGTCTTTGCGACCTCTTCAGCACACCATCGGCAATACTGGAGGAGGCAGGAAATTCTGCCTACCTGCAATGACAACCACATTTTACTGTGGTGTCTGCAGGGGCATACATTCCATGCCACCACCTAGAGTTAAACCTCCATGCACCCTAAAAGAGAACCTACCAAAAGGGGGGAAGGGGCTGCAGTCGACATTGTAGTGATAAATGAAAAGAAAAGGGGAGACTGCCAGTGCTAATACCCTAGGAAGGTTACAAAGTAAAGTAGGTTATAGCACTGTCAGGGGAGAGAAATGTGCATGATCGACCAGTGATCACAGATCCACTGTGGCCAAAGCACAAAAAAAAAGATAGGAAAGAGAGGGGGCGCTAAGAAAGTGACCGAAAGCAATGCATATGGAAGCCCCCCCGAAGGGGGGCGTATCACATATCCACCGTTCCAGCCACTCAGTGCATGGAAATTTAAATCTAGGTCCCCCCAAAGGGGGTCCAGATATTTAGCCGGTGTGGACAGCTGTTTCGGTCTTTGCGACCTCTTCAGCACACCATCGGCAATACTGGAGGAGGCAGGAAATTCTGCCTACCTGCAATGACAACCACATTTTACTGTGGTGTCTGCAGGGGCATACATTCCATGCCACCACCTAGAGTTAAACCTCCATGCACCCTAAAAGAGAACCTACCAAAAGGGGGGAAGGGGCTGCAGTCGACATTGTAGTGATAAATGAAAAGAAAAGGGGAGACTGCCAGTGCTAATACCCTAGGAAGGTTACAAAGTAAAGTAGGTTATAGCACTGTCAGGGGAGAGAAATGTGCATGATCGACCAGTGATCACAGATCCACTGTGGCCAAAGCACAAAAAAAAAGATAGGAAAGAGAGGGGGCGCTAAGAAAGTGACCGAAAGCAATGCATATGGAAGCCCCCCCGAAGGGGGGCGTATCACATATCCACCGTTCCAGCCACTCAGTGCATGGAAATTTAAATCTAGGTCCCCCCAAAGGGGGTCCAGATATTTAGCCGGTGTGGACAGCTGTTTCGGTCTTTGCGACCTCTTCAGCACACCATCGGCAATACTGGAGGAGGCAGGAAATTCTGCCTACCTGCAATGACAACCACATTTTACTGTGGTGTCTGCAGGGGCATACATTCCATGCCACCACCTAGAGTTAAACCTCCATGCACCCTAAAAGAGAACCTACCAAAAGGGGGGAAGGGGCTGCAGTCGACATTGTAGTGATAAATGAAAAGAAAAGGGGAGACTGCCAGTGCTAATACCCTAGGAAGGTTACAAAGTAAAGTAGGTTATAGCACTGTCAGGGGAGAGAAATGTGCATGATCGACCAGTGATCACAGATCCACTGTGGCCAAAGCACAAAAAAAAAAGATAGGATTGATTGATTGTACATTGCTTAACGTCCCGACAGCAACAAGGCTTTCTCAGGACGTGCCTGCACTGCTTGTGAAAAAAAAAAAAAAAACAGAACATTGAATGTATGTCGCCAGCCGGTCAAATACGTTAAATAAACCTAACACATGGGGCCTAAATAAAGCTAAGACCATTTAGCAACACACATCCAATATCAAGAGCTACAGGCAGTGCAGACAGTAGGGAGAGTTTTAAAAAGGCAAATACAGGTGAATGGACAAAGGGTAGACAGAAACACATGCCCCAGAATAGAGAGAAAAACCCACCCTGTGGGGCTGACCAGGGTGACCCTGGGAACTAAAAAATACCTAACCCCACCCAAGTCCCCCAGGGCAGACCCGGGTGGGGTAAAAAAAGATAGGAAAGAGAGGGGGCGCTAAGAAAGTGACCGAAAGCAATGCATATGGAAGCCCCCCCGAAGGGGGGCGTATCACATATCCACCGTTCCAGCCACTCAGTGCATGGAAATTTAAATCTAGGTCCCCCCAAAGGGGGTCCAGATATTTAGCCGGTGTGGACAGCTGTTTCGGTCTTTGCGACCTCTTCAGCACACCATCGGCAATACTGGAGGAGGCAGGAAATTCTGCCTACCTGCAATGACAACCACATTTTACTGTGGTGTCTGCAGGGGCATACATTCCATGCCACCACCTAGAGTTAAACCTCCATGCACCCTAAAAGAGAACCTACCAAAAGGGGGGAAGGGGCTGCAGTCGACATTGTAGTGATAAATGAAAAGAAAAGGGGAGACTGCCAGTGCTAATACCCTAGGAAGGTTACAAAGTAAAGTAGGTTATAGCACTGTCAGGGGAGAGAAATGTGCATGATCGACCAGTGATCACAGATCCACTGTGCCCAAAGCACAAAAAAAAAAGATAGGAAAGAGAGGGGGCGCTAAGAAAGTGACCGAAAGCAATGCATATGGAAGCCCCCCCGAAGGGGGGCGTATCACATATCCACCGTTCCAGCCACTCAGTGCATGGAAATTTAAATCTAGGTCCCCCCAAAGGGGGTCCAGATATTTAGCCGGTGTGGACAGCTGTTTCGGTCTTTGCGACCTCTTCAGCACACCATCGGCAATACTGGAGGAGGCAGGAAATTCTGCCTACCTGCAATGACAACCACATTTTACTGTGGTGTCTGCAGGGGCATACATTCCATGCCACCACCTAGAGTTAAACCTCCATGCACCCTAAAAGAGAACCTACCAAAAGGGGGGAAGGGGCTGCAGTCGACATTGTAGTGATAAATGAAAAGAAAAGGGGAGACTGCCAGTGCTAATACCCTAGGAAGGTTACAAAGTAAAGTAGGTTATAGCACTGTCAGGGGAGAGAAATGTGCATGATCGACCAGTGATCACAGATCCACTGTGGCCAAAGCACAAAAAAAAAGATAGGAAAGAGAGGGGGCGCTAAGAAAGTGACCGAAAGCAATGCATATGGAAGCCCTAGGGGGACCTAGATTTAAATTTCCATGCACTGAGTGGCTGGAACGGTGGATATGTGATACGCCCCCCTTCGGGGGGGCTTCCATATGCATTGCTTTCGGTCACTTTCTTAGCGCCCCCTCTCTTTCCTATCTTTTTTTTTTTGTGCTTTGGCCACAGTGGATCTGTGATCACTGGTCGATCATGCACATTTCTCTCCCCTGACAGTGCTATAACCTACTTTACTTTGTAACCTTCCTAGGGTATTAGCACTGGCAGTCTCCCCTTTTCTTTTCATTTATCACTACAATGTCGACTGCAGCCCCTTCCCCCCTTTTGGTAGGTTCTCTTTTAGGGTGCATGGAGGTTTAACTCTAGGTGGTGGCATGGAATGTATGCCCCTGCAGACACCACAGTAAAATGTGGTTGTCATTGCAGGTAGGCAGAATTTCCTGCCTCCTCCAGTATTGCCGATGGTGTGCTGAAGAGGTCGCAAAGACCGAAACAGCTGTCCACACCGGCTAAATATCTGGACCCCCTTTGGGGGGACCTAGATTTAAATTTCCATGCACTGAGTGGCTGGAACGGTGGATATGTGATACGCCCCCCTTCGGGGGGGGCTTCCATATGCATTGCTTTCGGTCACTTTCTTAGCGCCCCCTCTCTTTCCTATCTTTTTTTTTGTGCTTTGGCCACAGTGGATCTGTGATCACTGGTCGATCATGCACATTTCTCTCCCCTGACAGTGCTATAACCTACTTTACTTTGTAACCTTTCTAGGGTATTAGCACTGGCAGTCTCCCCTTTTCTTTTCATTTATCACTACAATGTCGACTGCAGCCCCTTCCCCCCTTTTGGTAGGTTCTCTTTTAGGGTGCATGGAGGTTTAACTCTAGGTGGTGGCATGGAATGTATGCCCCTGCAGACACCACAGTAAAATGTGGTTGTCATTGCAGGTAGGCAGAATTTCCTGCCTCCTCCAGTATTGCCGATGGTGTGCTGAAGAGGTCGCAAAGACCGAAACAGCTGTCCACACCGGCTAAATATCTGGACCCCCTTTGGGGGGACCTAGATTTAAATTTCCATGCACTGAGTGGCTGGAACGGTGGATATGTGATACGCCCCCCTTCGGGGGGGCTTCCATATGCATTGCTTTCGGTCACTTTCTTAGCGCCCCCTCTCTTTCCTATCTTTTTTTTTGTGCTTTGGCCACAGTGGATCTGTGATCACTGGTCGATCATGCACATTTCTCTCCCCTGACAGTGCTATAACCTACTTTACTTTGTAACCTTCCTAGGGTATTAGCACTGGCAGTCTCCCCTTTTCTTTTCATTTATCACTACAATGTCGACTGCAGCCCCTTCCCCCCTTTTGGTAGGTTCTCTTTTAGGGTGCATGGAGGTTTAACTCTAGGTGGTGGCATGGAATGTATGCCCCTGCAGACACCACAGTAAAATGTGGTTGTCATTGCAGGTAGGCAGAATTTCCTGCCTCCTCCAGTATTGCCGATGGTGTGCTGAAGAGGTCGCAAAGACCGAAACAGCTGTCCACACCGGCTAAATATCTGGACCCCCTTTGGGGGGACCTAGATTTAAATTTCCATGCACTGAGTGGCTGGAACGGTGGATATGTGATACGCCCCCCTTCGGGGGGGGCTTCCATATGCATTGCTTTCGGTCACTTTCTTAGCGCCCCCTCTCTTTCCTATCTTTTTTTTTGTGCTTTGGCCACAGTGGATCTGTGATCACTGGTCGATCATGCACATTTCTCTCCCCTGACAGTGCTATAACCTACTTTACTTCGTATACCGACACGGTTGGCACGGTGGCAAAAGACGATTGATTGATTGATTGTACATTGCTTAACGTCCCGACAGCAACAAGGCTTTCTCAGGACGTGCCTGCACTGCTTGTGAAAAAAAAAACTAAACAGAACAGTGAATGTATGTCGCCAGCCGGTCAAATACATTAAATAAACCTAACACATGGGGCCTAAATAAAGCTAAGACCATTTAGCAACACACATCCAATATCAAGAGCTACAGGCAGTGCAGACAGTAGGGAGAGTTTTAAAAAGGCAAATACAGGTGAATGGACAAAGGGTAGACAGAAACACATGCCCCAGAATAAAGAGAAAAACCCACCCTGTGGGGCTGACCAGGGTGACCCTGGGAACTAAAAAATACCTAACCCCACCCAAGTCCCCCAGGGCAGACCCGGGTGGGGTGGCAAAAGACGAGAAGACAGAAGAATGGCTCTGACCTCATGAGCGATGGTGTTTTGGGGATCAGTGAGCTTAGCCCTGCGCTAGTCACTATGTAAGGTGCTCCCTTAGTGGCTGGTGCAGGACTAAGCTCACTTGTTCAACTGAACCCTGGTACTAAAAAGTTAACAACCATATTTCCTGTACTTTCCAGCTTTCCCCGGTTTTTCACCGGATTTTTTTTTTATCGTTCTGCTTATCTTTCAGCTTTTTAAATTTCTTCCTTTTCTCATAATTTGTACTCCCGTGGTTTCTTTTTTTGTTTGTTTGGGGTTTTTTTTTGTTTGTTTCCCCCCTCGTAAAACAAAGTGCTCAGAGTTCTATCAGCTTTGACACAAATAATATCTAAGTTTACGTCTAAATAAAAAGAACCCCTCTTTCACCTTCTGGGAGCTCTTAATGCTTCATGATAATGGTTATGTGATAGAAGCCTTTTTTCCCAATGTCCTGTCATTCAGTTTGTTTTTCATTTTCTTGTATTACGGTTTGTATGTCTATTTGTCTACTTTTTGTGCATGTATAAATGTAGCAATGTTAAGTTCATGTCCGGTATCTTTCTTATCGTTTCATTTCACATATTTTCTTGTGAGCTTGGCGTTTTTACTGGTTTAGGTTTACATGGTTAACTCATTCAACTCCGACACGCCACGGCAAGACATGGATCGAGCATGATAGTTCAAGGGTTGTGCCAAAATAGCTTGGCGCCCATAGGCTATTCTGGCACGACCCTTGAACTATCACGCTCGATCTGTTTCCAGAAGTGTAATACAGCCTTCAGGGGGATCTTCGCGGATTTCGGTCCTGGAGCAGAATGAGTTAATATTGGTTTATTTAAAAAAGAAAACCAAGTTTCCTAAGAAACTTGGGGCTTTATTTAATATATAAACCAGTATTGCCATCAGCGACAACTGCGTAGATGAGTGGAAATAGCTAGTTATTTGGATTTAACGCCGAGCAGGCGCCCACGGCCATCTCACGGCGGGATGAGTAAAAAATCTGGCCAGCCAGACTAAAAGAAAGGTCTTAAGACAAGATGCAAATATATCTTTAAAATATTTCATGCTAAAATGTCGCACAGGTCTTTAAAGGAAACGTCTACAGACAATCAGAAAAGTCAAAATAATAGAATTAACATAGTCTACGAATGCTCAAATCTTATTGAAAATATTGCACTCTCTCAGAAAACTGAAGATCTTGTCCGGGGGTACATCCTGGAACAAACTTTCAAGGAGTCTGCTGTGAAGTATTTATATCTTGTGTGAATTAGATCGGCACAAGACAGCAAAACGTGTTTAACAGAATACTGCTCGTCGCAGGCATAACACCATGGACGCTCCTCCTGTTTTAGTAAATAAGAGTGAGTAACACACGTGCGCCCGATGTGGAGCAGAGCAAGGACAATCTCCTCACGTCAGTTGCCGCAGCGATAAGGTAGACTGTCGGACACATTAGGAAGAGCTTCATGCAGCTTGTTAGCTTCCTCTTTGTTCCACTTGGAGTGCCACTCACGGGCTATGTACGCACTAATCACAGGTTTAAAATCACTATGAACAGTCTGTGCGTCAGGGACAGGGTCGTTGCGGACATCGTTGGCAGCAGAATCTGCGATCCTGTTGCCTTCGATGCCCACATGCCCTGGCACCCAAATAAAAATGATGTCATAATATTCCTTCTTCAAGTCTGTGTACAGCTCTCTAATCTGCACCAGCAATGGGTGGTCTGTTCCTGTGCCCTGAAGAGCCTGCAGGGCAGAAAGAGAGTCAGACAGGATCATGAAGCTCCTTTCCCTAGACCGATAAGCATGCTTGAGTGCCAGCAGAACCGCCTGCAGTCCCGCACTAAATACGGATGAACGGTCTGGGAGGCGGTGCTTAAATGGGCGTCTAGGACGGCGAAAGGACACTGCGGCCATAGCCACACTCCCATCCTCAGACTTTGACCTATCAGTATAAATACGACAATAGCCAGGAAAAACTTAAAAGGAGTTCATTGAGGCTCTGTGGTATATGGCTGGTGGAATAGAGTCCTTCTTGTGGGCGTCCAAGTCCAGCAAGATGTCAGGAACTGGTAAGAGCCAGGATGGAGTGATGTGTTGCAGAGATTCCGAAACTATGTCCAGGTACACTCCGGCCGCCTGCAGATGATGTCGGACACGGAAGGAAAGCGGACGGACAGCTCCCGGATGGGTATCGTAAATCTCTGCAAACGGCGGTTTAATTTAAAAACACAATCATAGGCAGGATTGTCTGGATGGGCCTTCAGTTTCAGAACGTATTTGAGCATGAGGCGGATGCGGCGGAGCTTGAGAGAAGGCTCTTCTGCTTCGGCATACAGACTAGGAACTGGAGACGTCCTGAAGGCCCCCAGACATATCCGCAGACCTTGATAGTGAAGTGTGTTCAGACGCTGTAGAACTGACTTGGAAGCCGAGCCATATACCACAGAACCGTAATCCAGTTTGGACCGAACAAAGGCCCGGTACAGTCGAAGTATAGTAAGACAGTGAGGTCTGCACCCCAGTCAGTACGACCAACGACACGAAGAACGTCGAGGGCCTTCTGACAAGAGGTTCTAAGGTAATTAATATGGTTGCGGAAAGTCAGTCTTTTGTCAAAGATGACCCCCAGAAACTTTGCCTCCTCGGGGACCTTAATGAGCACTCCAGCAATGCTCAGGCTAGGTTCTGGTTAGTAAAATGCACACAGACTGTCTTGGAGGGCGAGAACTTGAATCCGTTGAAAGACACCCACCACTGGATGCGATCAACGCACAGTTGCAAACGCCTCTCAAGGGACGCAAGTCCTCGACCTCGTGCGCACAAAGCAAAGTCGTCAACAAAAAAAGAGCATTCAGAATCACCCTTGACGGCCTTTACAATGTTATTGATTTTAATACTAAATAAAACAGGAGACAGATTGCTGCCCTGCGGGACACCCATCTCCTGTTCAAAGGAGTCGGAGAGTGTGGAGCTCGCACGGACATGGAACGACCGGTTAGACAAAAATATTTGATTGATTGATTGATTTTACATTGCTTAACGTCCCGACAGCAACAAGACTTTCTCAGGACGTGCCTGCACTGCCTGTGAAAAACAAACTAAACAGAATATTGAATGTATGTCGCCAGCCGGTCCAATACGTTAAATAAACCTACGATATGGGGCCTAAATAAAGCTAAGGCCATTTAGCAACACACATCCAATATCAAGAGCTACAGGCAGTGCAGACAGTAGGGAGAGTCTATAAAAGGAAAAATACAGGTGAATGGTTGATTTGACTGTACATTGCTTAACGTCCCGACAGCAACAAGGCTTTCTCAGGACGTGCCTGCACTGCTTGTGAAAAAAAAAACTAAACAGAACATTGAATGTATGTCGCCAGCCGGTCCAATACATTAAATAAACCTAACACAGGTGGCCTAAATAAAGCTAAGACCATTTAGCAACACACATCCAATATCAAGAGCTACAGGCAGTGCAGACAGTAGGGAGAGTTTTAAAAAGGCAAATACAGGTGAATGGACCTCGGGTAGACAGAAACACATGCCCCAGAATAGAGAGAAAAACTCACCCTGTGGGGCTGACCAGGGTGACCCTGGGAACTAAAAAGTACCTAACCCCACCCAAGTCCCCCAGGGCAGACCCGGGTGGGGGTACAGGTGAATGGACCAAGGGTAGACAGAAACACATGCCCCAGAATAGAAGGGAAAACCCACCCTGTGGGGCTGACCAGGGTGACCCTGGGAACTAAAAAGCAGTTAACCCCACCCAAGTCCCCCAGGGCAGACCCGGGTGGGGGAAAAATATTTGAATAAAGACGGGCAGGTGCCCATTAAAACCTATGTCCAACAAGTCAGACATTATACCATACTTGCAAGTAATGTCATATGCCTTCTCGAGATCAAAGAGAATGGCATAGACATGCTGCCTGTTGACAAAAGCATCTCGAATGAACGACTCAAAGCGGACTAGATGGTCAGTTGTACTACGAAAGTGCCGGAAACCGCACTGGAGGTCTGTGATGAGACCCTGTGACTCAACATGCCACACCAGGCGGGCGTTGACCAGGCGTTCCATAGTTTTACATAAACATAATAAGAGCCACTCCACCCGAGCGCCTCCCCAAATCAGAGCCTTTGTGGATAGCGTTAAAACCATTAAAAGACTCAGGGTCAGATGTCTTCAGGAAAGTCTCGTAAAGAGATATTACTGAGGGGTTATAGGACTCTACTAAAATACGTAATTCCTCAAAGTTAGCGTGAAAACCACGACAATTACACTGAAGCAGAGAGTACATGATTATGTCTTCTTCTCCCCTTTTCCTTTGCTTTGGATGGAGTCGAAGAAACAGAGGGGGGGGGGGGGGGCGGCTCCCGGGCCTCCTCTGGTTCTTTGAAGATGAGGGGAGTGGAGCTGCCGCAGCACCAGCTATGACAACTTCCACTCCCTCCATCTGTTCCTAGAAAGCAGCATATTTATTTTGAAGGGGGACATCAGTGCCCCCCTTCTGGGCCCGTGCGCACAACGGTCCCGTAGCTTTCTTGGACTTCTGGTTCTGGGCAGCGTTCCTGCCGCCAGAGTTAGCGGCCTTAGAAGGCTAACCAGAGCCAAAAGCCTTTATAGTAGACAGACTGACAGGCTTGAGGGCAGCAGGCTGCAGAATGGGGGTTTGGGGCAGCAGAAGGCGGTACTACCGGACCGTTAGTGTCCGCCTTCTGCGTTCCCTGTTTCCTCGTCACCACTGGAGGAGGGTTAGTCTCCAGGGGCGAGAGGGGCCGAGGCTCCGCCCCCAACCAAGAAGTTGGGGTTTGACATGAGAAATCTTTGGTAGGGCGCTTTCCTGCCACCGCAGCACTGAATGTAAACACAGAGGTTCTACTAGAGTTCGACGCAGCCTCAGCTGCTCCGGGGCCTTCAACCAGTTTTTTTGTGTCTGCAAAGGACAGCCCCTTCTCCACGCGCACCTGCTGAAACTTGCACTCGGAATACCAACGAGGGCATTTCTTATCCTAAGCCATATGCGCCCCCTGGCAATTCACACACAAAGGGGGGTGGGGGTGGCTGTGCAGGACTCAGCAGAGTGTCTGGGCTTAGTGCAACGGGCGCATGAAGCCTCTGCCTGGCGGCATGTCTTCTTCCCATGGCCATACGTTTGGCACTTAAAGCACCGGAGGGGGAGAGGGATGTACTTCTTCACTTTCAAGGGGTAATAACCTCCCCAGATGGTAGTAGGAGGGGTGGGGGTGCCAAACGTCAAGATGATGGTAGGGAGACGGATCTCCCTACCACCTCGCTTGGAAGCGCCTGACGTAAGTCACCCCCTGCGACTTAAGGTTCCGTACAAGTTCATCCTCCAACAGTTCTGCCAATGCTTGATCTTTTATCACACCTCTAGAAGAATTTATCGTTTGTGGGGTGTGACCTCCACTGGAGTGTCTCCGATGGAAGAGAGCCTCGGGGTACGGCACTCTACCAGCAAGTCCCCAGACCTGAGGCGCTGGGTATCAGGTCTGCCAAAACGTCTCCTGAGGGTCTCCCCCACCAGGAAAGGATGCATCTTGGAAACAGGCTTCTCTTTCACTTTGCTATGATGCACAATGAGGAAGCGAGGCCAGACGGCCGACGCCTGAGGCGTCGCTTCCTCACAGTCGAAGTCGCTAACAAGTACAATGTCGGTGGCTATGTGCCGCTTTTGTGCCTTTTTTGTGGTTTCCATATTATGCTAGTAGAGATATTCATCCCCCGAGGGTCCCCCCGCCCACCATCGAGCCCAACAAGGGAAAGTGCATCATCTATCGGCGCCGACGCACGATGGAGACTGCCCGAAAGATATACTCGGGGGGTTAAGCCCGATTGTACTTTCTGAGCCACCGCCTTCTATCACATTGCTGAATGCAAGGGAATACTGGCGTAAAGCACCTAATCAGCATCAGAGGCTATAGCGTGGTGCTCCGTATATCAACCTGCATGTCAACAGTGGGATAGGGCTCAACGTGACAAGAGCCGATTCACTAGGCCGGTACTCCTCATCATCATCATCATCATCATCAGTCCCTTGCCCGAACTGGGCGTTGGGGGGACTGAAAGGCAGCAGCAACAGACAGTGCTCTCCACTGAGTTCTATTTTGGGCGGTGGCAAGCAAGTCTGGCATCTCGAGTTCGGTCCATTCTTTTATGTTTGCGACCCAACTCTTTCTCTGACGACCTCGCCGACGACTTCCTTCGAGAGTGCCTTGGAGGATAGTCTTGGACAAGGTGTTGTGTCGGGTCACGTGGCCAAACCAAGCAAGCTTGCGCAGTTTCACGGTTGCCAGAAGGGGTTCATGTGGGCCCACCAGGGAAGTGACGATGCTCCGTACATATTCGTTGGTCTTGTGCTCGCGGTACGAGATGCGGAGCAACTTCCTCAGGCACTTGTTCTCAAAGGCCTGGATTTTCTTTTCTGAGTCTGCAAGCAGTGTCCAAGTCTCACAGCCGTAGAGTGGAATAGACACTACGAGGGACTTGTAAAGCCTGTACTTGATGGTGAAGCTGATGGAGTTACTTCGCCATATCCTGTCCAGCCTGGCCATTGCGGATGTTGCTGTACCTATCCTGATACGGATCTCTGCTATGCAACTACCGTCTTTGGACAGGGTGGCTCCCAAGTACTTGAAGCTATTGACCTCTTCTAGCTTCTGGCCGTTCATGTGAATGTTGCTGCTGCTGTCGCTTGTGGTGTTGATCATCACTTTGCTTTTATCCGTACTCCTAGCCTCCCGTTAAGTAGAAGTCAAGGCCAAAGTGGAGTGTTTCAGCCACCAGGATCCTCTTCTTCCACGTCACTCTTGCTGATTACACTTTGTATCCATGCTCCTTGGACGGACGTGATTCTTGGGCGCTAAATTAACAAAGGGTTAAGAAACAAAATCGGCGAACAGCTGCAGGGTAGGGGGTAATGACTTTCAAACCGTTGACAGGATGTTTCATATTGATATACCCACTAGGTTGATTCTTCTTCCGCGAGTGGAAGCAAAAGTTGTCCAAACATTATTCCCCTTGGTCATGTCATGCGGTGCACTTTTTCTTTTTGCACTCTGTAACCGTCAGCGGACGCAAAATCATGTCTTGAAGGCAGAGCAAACTAAACACGGAATAATCCCATCAATCCAACAAACACAGATATCAATAGGGTGCATCTGCGGGGGCTCATGAGGTTCTTTACCTCTTTCCCGCAGTGAAGGGGTTAAACATCCCTCACAGCAACAAAAAATCGCACTGGGTGTGCCTGCGCTGCATAAAACACACACACACACACACACATACACACACACACACACACACACACACACACACACACACACACACACACACACACATAACAGAATCCTGAACGTATGTGGACATCCGACTACTCGGTACAATAAGTGATTGATTGTACATTGCTTAACGTCCCGACAGCAACAAGGCTTTCTCAGGACGTGCCTGCACTGCTTGTGAAAAAATAAATAAACATAATATTGAATGTCTGTCGCCAGCCGGTCCAATACGTTAAATAAACCTACGACATGGGGCCTAAATAAAGCTAAGACCTTATAGCAACACACATCCAATATCAAGAGCTACAGACAGCGCAGACAGTAGGGAGAGTTTAAAAAAGGAAAATACAGGTGAATGGACCAAGGGTAGACAGAAACACATGCCCCAGAATAGAGGGGAAAACCCACCCCGTGGGGCTGACAAGGGTGACCCTGGGAACTAAAAAGTAGTTAACCCCACCCAAGTCCCCCAGGGCAGGCCCGGGTGGGGGACGATAAAATAAACATGCTGTCGTGCCTACAGGCGTTCGGCAGACATGATAACGTATCGACCTCAAGGTTAAAAAAAGCGTCTTTAAAAAAATGCACTACAGTTACAAAATGTGTACACGGAAACAGCGCATGATAAGTGCATTAACCCCTTCACTGCCGAGATAAAGGTAACACGATCAAACTGAAAGAAGTATAGACCCTCATGAGCCCCTCAAAAAAAAGGATAATACAGGCGCGTGGACAAAAGGGGGCAATGACTCAGGGAACCAAACAAAGTAGTTAACACCACCCAAGTTTCCAAGGAAAGACCCGGTTTTTTGTTGATGTTTTTTTAGGGAAGGCTTGGTGGGAAAAATACGAGGCATAACACTCTTCGAGCAAATCGACCATGCGGTTTGTGAGACAACAGCGGAACAAAAATCAGGACAACTAGACTATAGACGAACAAAAAAAAAAAGAAGAGGTGAATCCAGAGCCAGGAGCCCAGCCTTTAGAGCCAGGAATGGGAGGAAGAATAGCAAGACCATTGTCAGTCGATCCAGTGCCCGCATCAGTCGCTGGAATTAGACACAGGCGAGGGTTTAAGAATAATTTGAAAAACAGTTTTCCTCCAGTACGCAAAATGTCATCGGGCCGATGTCGTCCACAGCGCGGGCCAACTGCGACCGACGTCGGCCCGATAACGTTTTGCTCATTGGGACATACCTGTAGGGCATAATTTATGTGCCCGAAACCGAGAGAAAAACTGAATTTCAAATAATTTCAAATAATTTATGGATCAAACCGCCGCCTGTGAAACAAAAGCTGTAACAAGGACTCCTTCGCATCGATTCTGCTGTTAAGCTGTATTTGTATCTATACGCGTTAATGTCCTTCTGTCGTTGACACAATGCTCGATACACAATTACGGGATCTGACCGATAACAACAGGGGCATTCGCGTGCTGAACCCATCGATTCCTTCTCCATCTGAGGAACTCAGAAATACATCAGCTATGGAATGAGAGGAAACGCGGACTACAGTGCTGGGGTGACTGCAAACTACAGCAGCTAAAAGTAAAACACATTTGATCTTAGGTCTTCCCTTTGATGAACGTGTAGCACCATCGTGGTGGCGCATAAGCATCATCAAAATGCGTTTGACTTGTGATTGTCAATGGTTTTGTTATGTGTGTTTTAGTTGTATGTGTGTGCGTAGATTAAATCTTTTTAAAGGTAGTGAGATTCTGCATATATACATTTTTTGTAACGCGCTTAGAGCCCACGGCTCATGGGGATTTAGCGCGATATAAATGCTCTTTATTATTATTATTATTTTATATATATATATATATACACAGGTCTTTAAATGTTCATACCAATCTAACAAAATCTAACAAATCTTCAAAATCTTCAAAATGGTGCACGTATGCCTAGTAGATCTGTTTGCACAGCCTCCGTCTGCAAGAAAAGTATATCCCCTTGAGCCCCTGCAAATGCAAGGGCTCATGGGGATCTACTCCTCTTGCTGACGAAAGTGTCTGATTCAAAAACTGGGGTTAAAAGCAAAGTCGATATAATGCCGACATTGTGCTTAGACTTCAAAGCAAAAGATCTCTTTGTATGTGTGTGGACACGTCTGCATTCAAACGCACGCAATTTAAAAAGTCAATCACAGTAAACATAGTCCGATTACCGTTAATTAAAGGGAAAAAATTCCGCGGTTGCGTTTCGGAGCCTTTGATAGCAAAACAATAGCACTCCCATCTCTAAGAAAAACACCGTCAGATCCATGAGTCACACAAGTTCAGTCGCGGACACAAGCACTTCCATAGCTAAGATTCCTCACCGAAGCACAGAGGGAGAAAATCAAGCATTTAGTTGGAGAAGACTGGAAGAATTGTCTACCCTTACCTGGCCGTCAGCATCCGTAGTCAGGTTCTCAAAACGCTTGGCAGACAAATTCCCCCTCACACCCGCCACCCCCCCCCCCTCCCCCACCCCTCCCCAAGCTCTAGCAGACAAGTCAGGTCACACCGGTATCGAAAGCAGCTAAAGTTAAATGAGGGAAGACATCTGAGAGCCGGGCACACTGGTTGTCTCCCTCCATTCGCTACCGCTGATCTGCGGTAGTGAATGAAGGGAGACAACCAGTGTAATTGATGAGTTGCTCAGATCGGATTTTTTTAATATAACGGAACAGTACTGAACAGAACAGAACTCCAGTCTTGCAAGCTGAGGGGGTCCATGACGAATGCGCATGTGCTATTCTGTGATACCCTCCCCCCTTCCCCCCTTCCCCCTCCCTTCCCCCCCCCCTTCCCCCCTCCCCCGACCCCCTACCTTTTGAAAATACGGTAGACTTTGAGATGGGGCTGGTCGGAGCACGTTCCGTGGCATGTAAACGATGAACATGGGCGGGCACACCAGACTCTTACAGTGATGTATCACGATAAAAATTACGTCATGCCTAGCTACGCCGAACCGCGCTGCTGAACGTACATTTGGCGGGAAACGCCGCGTGCGTGCGTACGTGTGTGCGTGCGTGCGTGTGTGTGTGTTAGAAACGAGTTTACCCTGTGTCGGAGTACATACAGGTCTGAAAATTACTTTAGGAAATGCTTCCTTTAAGGTGTATCTCTGAGTACTTTTCAGCATTTTTAGATTGGATTACTCATTAAAAAGAAAAATTGCCGTTTACACAAAGTCGGTTGACCCGCATTTGAGTCCGCAATTTGTGTTATATTCATTTGAAATTTTGAATACTGATAGCTTCGATAAAGACATTGGACGAGTTCGTTAACCAGCTTTGTTAAATGTTTTTGTTAAAAAAAATAATTCGCAGAAAAAAAATGTCGACACGAAAAAATTTTCAACTTCAGACAGTCGACATCTGAGTCCGTAATTTTAGTTCTATTCACTTGAAATTGTGGATAGCTAGCTTTGAAATAGACACTGGATGAGTTCAAAGAAGTACCCAACGGAGAAAGAAACACACTTACAAAAGACAGTTACGAAAAACCTTTTTTTTTTTCTTTTTTTTTTCTTTTTAGGTGTTTTGACCAAAGTAGATCTATGATCATTGGTCGATAATGCACAATTATCTCCCCTGACAGTGTTTTTCTCTACTCACTTGGTTATTTCTTCTAAATTACAAGCACTGGCAGTCAACCCTTTTGGTCCAGTGACAACACAATTATTAATATTTCGGGTAAATACCCTTTTTCTAAATGATCTTTTTCTAAATGATCTTTTTCTAAATGATCTTTTTCTAAAATGATCGCTCCAACCACACTTGCTCTTCAGGAAACTTACCGCTGATTTTAAGCTGAGTAACAGTTTGGCCTTATGGATCCTAGACTTCCTCGTGTGTAAACCGCAAAGAGTTCGGGTAAACGGCACATTGTCTACTGTTAAATCGGTTTCTACAGGATCACCACAAGGCTGTGTGCTTTCACCGCTCTTATTTATATTGTACACAGATGACTGCAGGAGTGCGCACAGTGACAGGCATTTGATTAAGTTCTCAGACGATTCTGCTCTGTTGAGCCTGCTCTATGATGACGAAACCAGTCACGGTACAGTCATGCAGGATTTTGTGGACTGGTGCCGTGACTTCTTTCTGTGCATCAATGCTTCCAAAACACGAGATATGTGCATGGACTCCAGGAATCATCACGACAAAAACCGCTACAGACACGCAAAGGGTTAATTCGATTTTTCCCACCTCGATCAGAACACGAACATGATGAGTGTTTCCACGAAAATGGCTCTTGCATCTAGCAAAGACCGTATTTTCTCCTGGTTTTTATGTGCATGGCTGCTTTATACTTTCTCTACAAACAGGTTTGGTTCCTCATGTTATTTGTAATCGCTGCCGCTGAAAGGCTTCGTGTTGTCACAACTTCATGGTGCAGTTGGTGTAAATGTTGTCCTCACGGCCTTACTGACAACAAATGTGGAGATAAAAAGGATTGCCTTGCAACAGATGTAGATTCTGACCAGAATCAAAATGTCGTCAGACGAGGACATTTTGAACCGGGTCAACTTTCACTGCTACTAAAACAGAAATAATGAAAAAATACGGTCTCATAAGAAGCTAGGGCCATTTTCGCAAAGACACTCTGCATAAACGTGACGTGATGGCGGCGTGAAAATAGTCTAAACTGGACGCGTGGTCTTAAACGAGTTACCTGTGTTTTTTTTTTTTTTTTTTTTCCAGTGGTGCGCTTTGAACCTTTTTGTAAAGGATACTGCATATTATAAGAGTGATTTACTACATTATTATTATTATTATTATTATTATTATTATTATTATTATTATTATTATTATTATTATTGACGGTTGAGGCTGAAATGCGTTGAAGTAATGAAGATTGTAGAAACACGATGTGCGTCAACTATCAATGAAGGGGTGAACTCATTCCAGACGTGACATACGTGATGTACTGCCCGCGTATCCGAATGCCGCACGCTTCGAATGAATGAAGGGGTTAAACCGAAAAGACCTCAGTGTAGACACACCATCTCTCTTGTGCTAGGATTAGAAACTCCGACCTGTGAACTTAAAGCGGCGTGAGCTCAGATTATAAACATAATATGTCTTGATGTCCGATAGGCATCTCACATTACACAGAAAATGTCAAGAGGATTTATCAAAGATCTGAATCATTCTCAGTCATAGAGATAAGTACGTAAAGAATAGTACAGGCAGAATTTAATTAGACTGAATATAAACGATTATCTGTGGGACAACACATGGATACTAAAAATAGCCAGCAAGAGGCACAGATCCTCATGAGCCCACGTGTACTCACCAGCTAATACTAGCGCATCCTGTTCCACAGGGTCCATAACTCCTCCGTCGACGGAGGAGTTGTAGGCCCTGTGGAACAGGATGATATCTATTCTGACTTGTTTTGCACTTCCAGACCTGGTATCGAAAAAACGGCGTAACAGCTAGTCTTTCTCATATCTTCATCGGCTGCAGGAAGTTGCAGAAAGCTGGCGATGTAGAATGACAAAGACTTGTTGTCCAGCCATTTTTCCGCTATCAGGTCTGGAACTGAAAAACTAAATAGAACGGATATTTTTAGATTTATGAAACTGCGACAAACTTATTTGCAGATACTCATAAGTTTATTTGAAACAAATACCCAGTGCGCAAAGGCCATCGGGCCGACGTCGGCCGCCGCTAGCACGCGCACGACCGTGCGCAGGCCAACAGCGGCCGACGTCGGTCACATGGCCTTTTGCGCACTGGGTACCAATTATTTATTGCAAATGGCCACAGATTAAATCTTTGCTATTTCAAACAATAGCAACTGAACAGGCACGAATAGAACAAGATGAGGATTTCATCCCGAAGTCTACCGTACTGTTTGAAGCTCACGTGCGTTTTCTTTCAGAAACATTTAGAGTTATTTCTATTTGTAAGCTAATCCTTCTCATCTACTTCCCTCCTCTCTAACTCCAAACCTCTGACCAACACAAACCGGCGCACACAAATAAAGACGGACACACGGCGCTTCCCGCCATTAGTACGCTCTGTTAACTGGAGCAGCGACTGAAGAAGAATAGCAAGAGCAGCAAAATGACGTCACTATAAACTTCACGTCATGGCATCGCCAGTCCTACGACGCCGTGGACACAGTGACGAATTCGATGTTTCACGTCATTCACCCGAACGGCACGCAGCCTCTTCCAGGGCTGACTGCCGTTTTATTCCGCACAGCCTCTTCCAGGCCTGACTGTTTGATGGGAGTATAACGTGGCTCCAAAACTTAAAAAAATGAATTATTATTCAAAAAGTTGAAGAGGTACAAAGCTGGCTAACGAACTCATCCAATGTCTTTCTCCAAACTAATTGTATCCAAAATTTCAAGTGCATATAATCCAAATTACGGACTTATTTTTAATTATGTGGGTCAAACGATTTTCTATACACGGTCATTTAACTTGACTCTTCACTGATTGACTGTACACTGCTTAAAGTTCCGACAGCAACAAGACTTTCTCAGGACGTGCCTGCACTGCTTGTGAAACAAAAAGCTAAACAGTATATTGAATGTATGTCGCCAGCCGGTCTAATACGCTAAATAAAGCTAAGACATTTAGCAACACAACCAATATCAAGAGCTACAGGCAGCGCAGACAGCAGGGAGAGTTTAAAAAAGGAAAATACAGGTGAATGGACCAAGGGTAGACAGAAACGCATGTCCCAGAATAGAGGGGAAAACCCACCCTATGGGGCTGACCAGGGTGAACTTATAAGTAGTGAACCACCACCCAAGTCCCCCAGGGCAGACCCGGGTGGGGGTTAGCTCTTAAATGAGACCTCTTTCAATACGCTTGAAAACGCCTACTAGACACCCCTTCAATGAAGCATTTCCTTTACTGTCAAGCTTGTACGTACGCAAAACGGGTAGGAGATTTTCGTGCGCACGCACACACACACACACACACACACACACACACACACACACACACACACAGACAGAGAGAGAGAGAGAGAGAGAGAGAGAGAGAGAGAGAGAGAGAGAGAGAGAGAAAGAGAGAGAGAGAGAGATTCGCGCCAAAATGACGTTCAACAGCAAATGTTAGAGTAGCTAGACCTGACGACATTTTTATCTCGTTACCTCTTTGCCATACTGAGGCCCGCCCGCCCGCCCGCCTGTTATGTCATTTGCATGCTAGTGAACGGGCTCCGACCAGCCCCATCTCGAAGTCCACCGTACTTTCAATACGGTAGACACAAAAACACGGCTAGCAAGGGACATAAATCCTCGTGATGCATGCCACTGGGGAGGTTCCCGAGGTATTCTTGCAGATGGGATTGAAATGAGCCCATTCGAGACGTGCCGCCTCCGGATACGCGGCAAAAGCCGCGTATTGGCTGGCGGCGGCACGTCTCGAATGAGTTAACCCTTTGACTGTCGGTAGTGCTTGTCGCGATGATTCCTGCAGGAATCATCGCAACAAAAACAACTACCGACAGCCAAAGGGTTACGTTTTTCTCCGTAGAGGAGTTCAGGGCTTCGTTGCTAACACGTTTATGTATTCAAAGCATGCAAATACATGTACTTTGCGCCTGCCTGTCGTTTGTTCAGACAATTCAAGTGATTATATAGCGAGACTCCATGCAGGTTAAAGCATTGTGGTTTACTGGGGTATTGCCAATTTACGTATCAATGCAAAGCACGACTGAATAAAAACGTTTCTGCTTTCAAGACAAAGTTTCCATGCTAACGTAAGGTGAGCATTGAGTTTGAAGCATATAAGTGCGAAGGGGCTATGCTCTAAAATCGTGATTCGTGACTTGCGTTTTTTGGATTTTTTTCGTGATTCGTGATTGCAATTTATTCTTCCTCGTGATCCGTACAAGAAGTGTTCGTCGAGATCCGTGAAAGCCCAAATAATATCTTCGTGAACCGTGAAAACGGTCTGGTAATTTCGTGAAACGTGAAAAGTCTGCTTGGCACTCAATTTCTACTCAGGAATGTTCAGTCCTCCATCCACTACCACCCCTCCCCCCTTCGTGAATCGCAAAACAAGTCGTCGTGACTGAATCTGCAGGCCATGCACCGAGAGAGACAAGAAGAAGTAAAAGTTTGCAGGGAAAACAGATCAACAGTTTCCTGAGGGAAAAGTTAACTTTTTAAATCACCTCTTGCCTGTTGTTCTCGCCATAAATAATCATTAAACCGGACAGCAGACGATGCGAGAACGTTGTATATTAACTCTCTGACTGCTGCTGAGACAAGCACATCATTTTGGCGTCCTTCCTGCCCAGCGGTATGATCTATAGAAGTCAAAGGGTTAAAATCCGTCCATGTTCACAATACATATATATATATAAATGGCTAAAATCTCTACCAACAAAAAGAATCGATTCTCGTGAACCTATCTATGCCTCTTGCAGATAAAGGGGAAAATTCATCAATATCGGCGTATATCTCTTTCTAGAGATGAAAATGAACCCAATCTCTGCCAGCAAGAGACATAGATCCTCATGAGCCCCTGCCGCTGCAGCGACAGGAGCTCATAAGGATCCATGCCTCTTGCAGATGCAAGGGACAAGTCTATGGGACGTAGAAAAGGGACCAGACGCGCATGTTATATTTTGTGTCACACCAGACACGTTGAAAAGACATCAGAGGGCGTTGGTGCTTTCAGTTTGTCTGCGACTACAGTCATTCCAACAAAGAAATTCATTTCTGAAATTGTCGATTCCAGCGGCAAACGCGAGAACACACTGGTTGGGTCTCTCGGTTCGCTGCCACGGTAGAGAATCGAAAGAGGCAATCAGTGTGATAAGAGAGATGATCGTCTGCTAAACGATCACACAAGTCGTGGATAATGTACCGACCAAGACAGCCCAATGTTAGTGTCTCAATCAGCATTTAGTTCAGTAGACGACACTCTAATGGTAACGTTATAGCCATTTTGCATGAGTTTACCATGACAGCCCCACGTTAGAGCCTCCATTAGCATTTAGTTATGTTGATGGCCCCTTGACGGTCAAAGTCATGGCCACTTTCTAGTAGGACGGTCATTTATACACTTCGATGAAAGTATTACTTTCAAGGGAACGATACCATACTATACGATACACTCTATTATGATACACTGTACCGTAAATATACATTAGGAATTCATCTGGGTACTGCGCACAATAAAAACAAAAAATGACGTCACTGAAACACCTAGAAGTTAAATACATGTCATTAAACTGCGCACCACACGCACGCACGCACGCACATTAATAAATAGCAAAAAGAGATTTTTCCAGGGTTTCTTTTTGTTTGTTTGCTTGTTTGTTTTTTGGGGCTTTGTTTTTCTTTTTACCTTTCAGCTGCTGGCAGAGCTTTTTGACGAGGTGATTCCGACAGGAATCGCCTCGACAAATAGCGCTACCGACAGCCAAAGGGTTAAAACCAATATTGTGTCTCGAGGAAAAAATGTTGGCTGCCTTTCCTGAAGAAGGTTGGTTGTACATTGCTTAACGTCCCGACGCGACAGCAACAAGACTTTCTCAGGACGTGCCTGCACTGCTTAGGAAAAAAAAACTGAACAGTATATTGAATGTATGTCGCCAGCCGGTCTAATACGCTATATAAAGCTAAGACCATTTAGCAACACACATCCAATATCACGAGCTACAGGCAGCGCAGACAGTAGGGAGAGTTTAAAAAAGAAAAATACAGGTGAATGGACTCAGGTAGACAGAAACACATGGCCCAGAATAGAGGGGAAAACCCACCCTGTGGGGCTGACCAGGGTGACCCTGGGAACTAAAAAGTAGTTAACTCCACCATAGTCCCCCAGGGCAGACCCGGGGGGGGGGGGGGGGGGTTCTTTCCTGAAGAAGTGCATCAACACTGAGTGTCCAGCGCCACACGACCTAGGTCGCCTTTTCCACATGTATTACCCAACTTAGCTTTCTGCTCCCTGCCTTCATACACTATACTGTACTGACCTTGTGGTAACCTCTATCTGTGCTGACTCGCAAGGGCAATAGACTGCAAGTCCAACATTGTGAAAAGCGAGGTTTTCATTGGATTACAATTAAAATCACGCTTTTCCAAAAACCTTTAACCCTTTTAGCCCCATATCCCTACAGCAGGAGATGGCTTGACCATGATAATTCATGGGTAGTGCGCGATTAGCTTGGTGCCTTCAGTCGCAAAGCTAATCTGACACTACCCTTGAATTATCATGGTCAAGCCATCTCCGGCAACTGGTACATCATAGTCGTTAGGCAACACCTCCAAAATTAGAGAAATGGGTCCTTGGGGCTAAAAGGGTTAACGTACTGTATTTTGTTTTGAAGAAAAAAACTCAACGGAAAAAGAAACATGCTTAGAAAAGACAGTTAAACACAATTTATTAAATATTTCGGGTAAATGCCCTTTTCCAAAATAGACAAAATATAGAGATCAGTCGCTACTTATCTTCATTATCGCAGAAGGAATGTGTCAACTATTTTGAAAATGGGGTATTTACCCGAAATATTAATAAATTATGTTGCAACTGTCGTTTCTAAACGTGTTTCTTTCTCCGTTGGGTTCTTCTCTGCATTTTACACGCTTGGCAGTCGCCTTTTTAGTCTGGATTGCTTTGCTTTGATAGGGAAGTGTATATAACAATCTGTGAGCTGGTTTCTGGTCGCATGCAGTGCCCATTGGCCGTTGATTTGGATACTGTGGGCAATTGCAGGTCTTTGGCCGCCATGAATAGCATGAATAGCAATGTCGTTCTCTTGGCCAGCTTTCTCCACCTGCAACTAGCAGAGATTCTCATGCGCCCCTGCGACTGTCAGGTGTTTTGAAGTGGTGTGTCGATATACAGCGTTCCGAATCCTTCACAGTGGTCTCTCACAAATGATTCTGTGTCACCTCTCATTAAAGACCACCATTTGGGTGGCCACAGCCACAGCCACCTAAATGGTGGTCTTTAATGACAGGTGATTTCTGACAAGGGTGGTCGCTCAAAACAGTTCTGTTGTAAAAGCTGAACACGAGTCGCCGGGGCTCACGAGAGGGGCTCTTTGCTGATAGCCTCGGCCTATTTGTGTCTAGTTTGAAAGAATCACAACCATTCATTTACATCTGAACTTCTCTGACGGAGGATGTGACTGGGGTTTGAGCAGATGGCTGATGTGATAGCCAGCATTATTTTCACTACAGACAATTCTGCTGTAAGGCGTACGCCTAGCGAAGGCAACAGACATGTCCAATTGAGAGAAAAGCAAGATTTGTATTGTATTACAACGAAAATCTCGCTTTTCACAAATCTGGACTTACCACCTTTTGCCCTCACAAGGAAGCCTGGCCAGCAACAGTTTCATGCCAGACGATCTGTCCCCCAGAAGTCAGTCAGCTGGAAAAGTGAATGCGGTTAAAGACATTTCATTCGGAATGCTCACTCGAGGTCATGGACACAAACAAGGATACACAACAGCCTTATGAAAATACTGAAGAACCTGTTTTCAGCGAACACCCTAATAAAAGATCGCCTGTCATAAAAGACCATCATTCAGGTGGTTTTTAATGACAGGTGTTACTTTTTGACCTTCAAGACTCCTCTTGAGAGAGCGCCAAGACCACATTGCACCAAGACCACATTTATAACTGGAACATTGAGAAGTAGGGAAGGAGGTCTGAAGAAAATGCAATGTTAACCCCTCGATTGCCTCTGACGATACCATTCGATCGAAATTCCGCCGAAAGGTATCGTCTGCGGCAGTCAAGGGTCAAAGGCCAATGCATTAGAAGTTTTTGTTTGTTTTTTTTTAAACTGAGATCAAGAACACAATCTCAACACTTTGGTTGTCGGCAGCACTTTTTGTCGCGATGATTCCTGCAGGAATCATGGCGACAAAAAGCACTACCGACAGCCAAAGGGTTGACAATGTGTACTCTGTCGTACACAATAGCTACATTTACAAAGTTTATCCAAATCCAGTTTCAAACTTTGCAAAAGTGATCGTAAACGCAATAAAGGGTAAATCACTGCTGATAGCGACTGACGGAGTTTGCAAACATGAAAAGAGAATCATTCATTTAATCTCGCGAGCCTGATGTTTATTTTTACGATAGACATCCGGCACAGGATGTGATTTAGCGAAGTTTCAGAAACTCCAGAAACAGTCTCGTTCTTCATGCAATGTGTCTTTATTAAGCTGATGCAGCTAATGCCTGCTTTTACAACCTTAGAATTGTAGTAACAGAAATCATTGAAAGGCCATTCTGTGGGTGACTATTTTCTTGCGGAAGGATTCACGTTTCGGATGCCCGCCAGATTGTTATTTTTAAGTGGAAAGTAGTATTGATAACTACGCTTAATGGCCGCGCCATGATGTGTGGCAGAGGTCTGACAGCAAGCACGCGAGCGCAGTAAACCTCTGTGTAGAAGAATGAGACTCAATGCTACTAAGTATCGTAATAAATTACATCTGATGTGAATTGAATACTATAGACATCGCAACAACGACAATAACGGTTGTTGCCATCGTTGACTAAAAGCGCTTTTGAGGCTATATGTCTCATACAATGTTTTCAATTTTTAAACGATGGCGTATAGCCGGATGCGGCTCGGCACGAATGAGTTAACCCCTTTCATGCCGCTGGACGCAGATTGTGAAATCTGTCCTCATTCAACGACCAAAAGTCACAGCCGTCCAAGACACATAGATACAAATTGGTCTCAGCAAGAGGCATAGATCCTCATGAGCCCCCGCAATAGCGGGGGCTCATGAGGATCTATGCCTCTTGCAGTTGGGTGGTGTTCAATTTTTCTCGGTAGTAAAGGGGTTAATAACTTTGAACTTTCCTACGCACCTCCGTGCACAGCCACGGTCTGGAAGTGTTCCGCCTGCCACTTTTTGACAGTTTTCACCTGAATTCCGAAAACCTATGCTTTGAAGTATATGGAGCGTGTCCCTTCTCAGCAAGGTAAAAGAAAAGCGGACCTAGTCATGATGTCATTGGGCAGCGTGGGCTCATGAGAATCATGTTACCAGTGTTCGCATTAATTTGGAAATATTTTGGTATTTTACCGGTTTTCTGAAGGCAAATACCGGAAAGGAATATAGCAGCCGGTAAAAGATACCAAGCAGAAAAAACAAAATTCTGGACTAAAGAACACTGAAACGTTGAAGAATGTCGTCAATATCAATGAACTAATTTTGACGACGCAGCAGACGCTATTTTGACCTGATGCTACTAAAAGAAAAATCCCGGGTGTCAAAAAACCCTAATGCGAACACTGATTCTGTGTCTCCTGCACATTGGCGGCGTTCGAACAACGATTTATTTCAAAATGTCCATACACTATCCTAGGACAGACAGGGAACCACATGCTCGAGACGATTACGACGAGCGATTGTGCCGACGGGTGTCGTTTGCAGACACTCGCGTAAACCGGTACGCGAGAGGTCCCCGGGCCGAAGTCATGCCGCCGTTGGCAAGGCCAACGGCGGCATGACGTCGGCCCGAAAAACTTTTGCCCACTGGACAGTCTGCGGATAATCACGTCCATCCTGCAAGAAAAAAAAGCCGCCAGAACTTGCTATTCTTGTCACGTAGCACGTCCAAACGCTCTGTCTGCCAAAGGCACAGATTGTCACGAGCCCCTGCAGATGCAGGGGGTCCATGAGAGTCTATGCCTCTTGGTGGCCGAGTCCTGCCTCCATGGGCATCCTCAACTTGAGGATGAATCATTCGGGTTTCAAAACTCTCAGTTACGACATTATTCGATTCACGTAACGAGCCGCCGCATCCTCACAGTGAATTCCGCGCTGGTGACACTCCTTCCGCCCCAGAGTGTCAATAATTGCAATTCACACTGGTTATCTCCCTCGATCGAGGGAGGTAACCAGTGTAGCTGAATTGCAAATATGACCCGTCCTCGAAACGTGCGCGACACAGCCTTGCAGACAGCAATCATGGTAATCCTTCCTCTAATGACCATCTACCAGTCAGTTCTCGCAGACGGACCGATCGTGACAGCCGATGAGACGTTACAGCAGAAACTGTTTTGAGCGGCATTTAGGTGGCTACAGCTACCTAAATGAGGGTCTTTAATGACAGATGATCTGTTATAAGTGTTTTCGCTCGAAACAGGTTCTGCTGTATCTTTATGCGAAAACAGACAGACATAGTAATCGCAGACACAGTAACGGCATGCAAAGGGATGTTTCGACTGACACTCGCAAACCAAACTCACTCACTAAACTCAGTCGCTCCGTGTCACTGGGAGACGGGAACAGCCATCGCCTATGGAGTGCGACTTGAGCACAGATCAATTCAAGCGCACTGCAACTGTGCCACTTTGAATTACAAGGACCTTTCAATGGACACGTAACAACTGTCTTGGGTCGATCTTTACAAACGATTGTACCTTGCTTAACGTCCCGACAGCAACAAGGCTTTCTCAGGACGTGCCTGCACTGCTTGTGAAAAATTCAAACAAACAGAATATTGAACGTATGTCGCCAGCCGGTACAATACGTTAAATAAACCTACGATATGTGGCCTAAATAAAGCTAAGACCATTTAGCAACACACATCCAATATCAAGAGCTACAGGCAGCGCAGACAGTAGGGAGAGTTTAAAATAGGAAAATACAGGTGAATGGTTGATTGATTGATTGTACATTGCTTAACGTCCCGACAGCAACAAGGCTTTCTCAGGACGTGCCTGCACTGCCTGTGAAAAAAAAAACTAAACAGAACATTGAATGTATGTCGCCAGCCGGTCAAATACATTAAATAAACCTAACACATGGGGCCTAAATAAAGCCAAGACCACCTAGCAACACACATCCAATATCAAGAGCTACAGGCAGTGCAGACAGTAGGGAGAGTTTTAAAAGGAAAATACAGGTGAATGGACAAAGGGTAGACAGAAACACATGCCCCAGAATAGAGAGAAAACCCCACCCTGTGGGGCTGACCAGGGTGACCCTGGGAACTAAAAAATACCTAACCCCACCCAAGTCCCCCAGGGCAGACCCGGGTGGGGAACAGGTGAATGGACCAAGGGTAGACAGAAACACATGCCCCAGAATAGAGAGGAAAACCCACCCTGTGGAGCTGACCAGGGTGACCCTGGGAACGAAAAGGTAGTTAACCCCACCCAAGTCCCCCAGGGCAGACCCGGGTGGGGACTTTACAAACGAGACGAGTAGATACTGACAATACTGGCAACTTCAATTCCGCTTGCAAGCGGAAGGGCCAGTTGGTTATTGACACATATAAAGCCCTGCCCAGTAAGCAAAGGTCTTTGGGCCGATATCGGCCGCAGTGGACACTGCTGTGCGCAGGCCAACTGCGGTCGACCACGGCCATATCACCTCTTGCGTACTGGGTGAGACTACCGTGATAAAGTGAAAACCAAGTACCTCAAACAGAAGGACCCAAAAGGAGAAAGAAACACTCTTAGAAAAGACTGTTACAACACACTTGAGTGGTAACTGTCTTTTCTAAGCGTGTTTCTTTCTCTGCTGGGTTCTTTTTCTGCATTTTACACGCTTGGCAGTCACCTTTTAGTTTGGATTTCAAATAACTCAAGGGTTGAATAAATGGAGAGAAAAAAAAAAAACACCTTTGAAGTGTAGTAGGAAAAAACTTATTTCCGTCAGAAGAGGAGAAAAGAAAAGATTATTCCTGCAGTAATCATCGCGACTAAAACCGCTACCGACACGCAAAGGGTTAACGTATCGGATTACAGATCCGTCAACAGTGATCGATATGTTGTGTTTCTTCTCTTCTCTTCTGATATAAGGCTTTTTCTTACTACACTTTGAACAAAGTTTCTATCGACTACCGTGATAGTTCAAGGCTAATGCATGGGTGACAGTGCGAAAAATTAAAATGACTGAAACCCGTCCACGGACCAACAATGCCCCATAATCTATGGACAGCAAGAGAAATAAATTCTCATGAGTCCCTGCGGCTGCAGCGACTCATGAGAATGTATGTCTCTTGTAGACGAAACAGACTGGGTGAAGGGCACGATGCTGGCCAGTGCAGCGTGTCGTCTTTAGGCGCCAATGTAATCTGGCACCACCCTTGAACTAAGGCGCCAACTATTCTGGCACTACCCTTGAACTATTAAGTTCATTTTACTTCGTTATAGGTCTAAACCAGTTAAGGGGCATGCAGACAACCGACAATCAGAGCGGTGTCACGGGGGATAACCGAGCTGTACGTGTATTCTGCGTTGACAAAACACGCAAGACAGAAACATCGTACGGTTCATCCTTTGACACTTCGTACAGCTAACAAGAACATCGTACAGCATGCTAGAACTTGACGCACGTTTCAAAAACAAATTTTGCGAAATCTAATCACTGATTTGCCAGGTTTTTTTTCGATTGAAGTGCTAAGTACACCTATCTTTGTGAGTAAAGGGGCCAAGAGACTACTTCTTTAGTAGTCGTATGCAAGCCACGAAGCGACAGAAAAATCGAAACGATTCAAGTACGAAAATACGGCTTGAAACAAGTTTTCGGAACAAGTCATGCTCCGTGGGTATAAGCATGCGGCGACAGTCCCATCGACTCTGCAGGGACTCACGACGGTCTGCGACTATTGCAAAGGTTCAGGGTCCTGGGACAGATGCATGAGTGAGCTTAGGCCTGCGCCAGCCACTAAGCACCTTGCTTAGTGGCTGGCGCAGGACTAATCTCACTCATGCAACTGTCGCCTTCTGGTTGTGAAGTAAAGCCGACAATCAGAGCGGAATCGGCATTACGATCTCACGTCCTCTCAGACTCCATGCAAGCCGTCTGTGCCTGCCAATTTGTGTGAAGGAATGGATCAGGCGGCGACATTTCGTTCTACAACCCATGACTGCAAAAACTGAGGGCACACGGAGGCATGGTCAGTGGTAAAGCTGAAACTAAACGACTTCCCTCACTCTGAGGATGCAAATTGCGCTAGTGGCTTCTAGCAACAGGCGTAGATTCTCGTGAGCCCTTGCTTGCATGGGCTCATGAGAATCTATGTCGAATCCATGCCCATTGCAAATGTCTGGTATCGGCGTGTTTTCCTTAGAAGAACAAAAAAATTGTCGAGCCTTGCACAGGAAGACGTGATCATCTGAAAAGACTGCATACTGGCATGTCAGCAAACTACATCGATAGTGCTATAGTTTTGCTTTGCTATTTGCAGACGGAACACAGTCAGCAAAAGGTGACCGAGCCGATGTTGGCCGCTGTTGGCCCGCGCATGGCCATGTGCGGGCCAACAGCGGCCAACGTCGGCCTTTTGTGCACTCGGAATGGTCTGAGCGACAGATTCATCAACCAACACACTCACATAAACTGGTTCACGTCCTCAAAAGCACTTTTCAAGATTGGACTGCCATGCCAACAGGTAAAGCAGCCAACTTGGACAGTAAAGGCCATTTTTAACTTAACCCTTTAGGTGTCCTGCAAAATCGCTACCGACACGTAAAGGGTTATCTATCCTCAGAAACCATGCTGATGGCAACGTCCAAACTGTTCATCAGAAGAAGATACAACAAAATTACCGACTGCAAATTGTAATTGTCAAGCCAAAGGTTGGTTAGTATCATTTGAACACCGCAATTCTATTGCACATTATGTATAGAACTACAAAGCCCAGCGTGAATAGACTTATTAACTTTTCTTAGCGAACTGCTCTAGACGTTTTGCGCAAACCTGGCATAAATTGCTTGCTGGTGGTAACAATGCGGGCTGGCAAAAGATGCAGTTTGACTGTCAACCGTTCTATAGACACGCAGACGTGAGTCTTCATAATGAACTTTATTAACCAACAACCTGCCGCGCAACGAGACTACACTTTGAGACCTTGGCAGCCTTATGTATGTCTTTCACTTTTTTCACGTTCTCCCTGTACCCACCCACTCAACCCTACGCACCCTCCACCCCCTATTAAAAAAAGTTCGAACAAAAATTATGCAGCCTCTGGCCACCTATAGACTGACTGCCTGGTGATCCCCTCTTTTTGTATATGATTCTGAGGCCGGAAAGAGACATACATCGATCCTCTGGATTCCCCGCAGCTTGCGGGGGCTCATGAAGATCTATCTCTCTTGCAGATTACCGGCGTTGGCTGATGAAACCGCAGAGGACAAAATCTAGAACGACGGTTTCCCGTCCCACAGAATGCAACGTGCCGTGGGATAAAGGAAATATGGCATGAACCTGGGCCCAGTTGCATGAGTGAGCTTAGTCGTGCGCCAGCCACTAGGCAAGGTGCTCCGCTCGTCAGCTAAGTCCTGCGCAAGCCACTAAGCAAGGTGCTCAGGACTAAGCTCACTCATGTTATTGACCATGGGACACAGAAGACATCCCGGCACGCGAAACGCTCCTCAGGCCGACGCCAGTTGCTGTTGGTGTGCCGAAAATATGGCTCTACTGTGTCCTTTTTTTTTTTAACTCAATACAGTTTTCTTTTAAATATTGTATTAATTTTACAAGGGCAATTGTGCACCCCACCTGCGTCTGTTTCATGTTTTCATAGTTTTCACAATTAAATTCAAACCAAATTTTTCATTTGAATGTGAAAGCTGACCCAGACATAGACTCCTCATTCCAGACATTGTGCATCAACAGTAATATGGAAAAAAAAACGTATTCCTAGGCATAAACCGACAATGTGCAAGTTAACCCTTTGGTTGTCGGTAGCGTGATCGGTCGAGGTGATTCCTACAGGAATCACCTCGACCGACCACGCTACCGACAAACAATGGGTTAATAATTCAAAACTCTACCTAAAATGTATTGGTACATCTTACAGTAATGCTGCGCATTATGACCAATTTAACCCTTTTAGCCCCGGGACCCTGCAGCAGGAGATGGATTGATCATGATAATTCAAGGGTAGTGCCAGATGAGCTTGGCGCATGAAGGCGCCAAGCTCAACCTGGCACTACCCTTGAATTATCATGATCAGTCCATTTCTTACAACTGATACATAGTCGTTAGACAACACCTTCAAAATTTGAGAAAGGGGACCTTGGGGCTAAAAGGGTTAAACCTGTGTTCAAACAGGGGGAGCTAGTAACTTCGCCAGCGACACCGGTTCTCAATATTTTTCCTATTTGAGCAGTGAACGGGTTAACCCATTTAGCCCCGAGTCCCTACAGCAGGAGATGGATTGACCATGATAATTCAAGGGTAGTGCCAGATTAGCTCGGCGACTTCAGGCGCCAAGCTAATCTGGCACTACCCTTGAATTATCATGGTCAATCCACCTCCTGCAACTGGTACACAGTCGATAGGTAACACCCCCAAATTCGGAGAAATGAGACCTTGGGACTAAAAGGGTTGAGCCAAAAAAGATACTATGCGCCCACTCGCTCCAGCGTACAGTGCTATCAGAAAGGATTCAGTGTGACCCGAGTCTACTGACAAACAAAAAAGACGAGCAAACACAGTCCCATCAAAATGAATAACCCATTCAGCCCTGACTCTGCAGTAAGGGATGGATCGACCACGATAATTCAAGGGCAGTGCCAGATTAGCTTGGCGCCTGTCGGCGCCAAGCTAATCTGGCAATGCCCTTGAATTATCATGGTCGATCCATCTCCTGCAACTGGTGCATAGTCATTAGATGACGCCTCCAAAACTTGGGAAATACGGCCGTCGGGCTGAATGAGACAAGAATAAAAAGAGACGTTTGCCAGGAAACCTCCGACACCGTCCTCGGTCAACCCTCATTATAACACCACATTTTTTCAACGCATCAAAAACAGCTTTTCTGTCGTACCTTAAACCCTCCATAACACCCTCAACGTGTCGAAATCCACGTCGTCAGCAACGGGCTCAGATTCTCACGAGCCCCTGCGACTGCAGGGGTTCATGTAAATCTGTCTCTTGCAGAAGGAAGAATTTGGATGAGAGACGACGTTCTGAGAGGAGAAATATATGCAACAACAACAACAAGAAAAATCAACGACTACATGGATTTGAAGAACATGTGGAGACACTGTCGTTCAATAAGAAGCATAGATTCTCATGCGACCCTGCGGCTGCATGGGGCTCATGTGAATCTCCGTCTCTAGCAGACAGAAGGAGTCGGATGAGAGACTACGTTCTGAGAGAAGAACTGTTCCTAACGAGTCAATGACTCCATCAGTTCGACGAACATACTGAGCCGCTCCACTTCGCTAAGAGGCATAGTTTCTCATGAGCGCCTGCGGCTGCAGGGGCTCACGTGAATCTATGTCTCTTGCATACGGGGCTGGATAAAAAAGCATACGTTCTGAGAAAAGTGCGAACTGTTACCAGGAGTCGGATGCCTTCCGAGTGGGCATTATTCGCGGTTCTTTTCTCCTATTTTAATGGAGAACTTCTTCCAGGCTGGAAGCCCAGGACAAACGCCCAATGGCCACAAAAGCATTAAATAAAATATAAAAACGCAGGCTTAAACCAAAAAAATGCCCTCCTTCTGTGAATCACAAATAACACAGATCTTGACATGTGAGTGGCGTAGATTCTCATTACATTCCGCGGATGCAAGGGCGCCTGAGAGTCTATGGCTCTAGATCTGTCACACACTGTCACTCGCTTCAAGATATTGTCTCCGACTACTTACTACGACCGAGGAATAGAGATGTGAGTAAAGATGTGCTGGTCTGTGGTTTGGGACCGATAGTTTACAACAAGTGCAGGTTTCACGAGTCTCGGTGGCTGCAGGGTCTCATGAGAACCGTTTTAACTCGCGGCTTAAACTGAAGACTGTGACCTCGCGGCTTAGATTGCGTCATTCAGAAACAAATGTCACGTGCATCACACCAGCAGCCAACAATGTATTTGCATGAAACATGATTCATAAAGTTGAGTGCGAATTTAAAGAGATAACCTTTTGAATGTTGTTTTCTTTTCGCCCGAGTCGAAAACTATGCTCAGTTATATTGCAGTTCATTGTGATCAGCATGTATTGTGAGATACTGCAAGCATGCGACAGGCTGTATCTGTGCATGTGTTAATTTACATTTCGTTTATGTTCTTTTATGTTGTGTACTTTTATGTTTTGTCACGGCAGATAAAACATTTTTTGGTGGTGGTGGTGGTGGTTGGTGGTGGGTGGTTGCGTGGGTGGGTGGGTGGTGGTTGGTTGTTGTTGTGGTTGTTATTTTAGTGGTGGTGGTGGGTGTTTATTTTGGTGGTTGGTGGTGGGTGGGTGGGTGGGTGGGTGGATGGGTGGTTGGATGGGTGGGTGGGTGGTGGTGGTGGTGGTGGTTCTTTGTTGTTCTTCTTCTTTGTTGTTCTTCGTTGTTCTTCTTTGTTCTTGTTGTTGTTGGGTTGGTTGGGTTGGGTTAGGTTGGGGTGGGTGGGTGGCTGCGTGGTGGTGGTGGTTGCTGTTGTTGTGGTTGTTGTTCTTTGTTGTTGTTCTTGTTTGTTGTTGTTCTTCTTTGTGGGTGGTTGGTTGGTTGGTTGGTTGGTTGGTAGGTTGGTTGGGGTTGGGGTTGGGGTTGTTGTTGTGGTGGTGGTGGTGGGTGTTGTTGTGGTGGTGATTTTTGTTGTTGTGGTGGTGGTTGTTGTTGTTGGTTGTTGTTGTTGGTGGTGGTTGGTGGTAGTGTTGTTGTTGTGGTTGTGGTGGTTGTGGTGTGGTGGTGGTGGTGGTTGTGTTTGATTGTTATTGGTTGTTGTTGGTTGTTGTTGGTTGTTGTTGGTTGTTTGTGGTGGGTGGTTGTGGGTGGTTGGTGGTGCGTAGTTCGTGGTGGTGGTGGTTGTTGTGGTGGTGGTGGTTGTTATGGTGGTTGTGGTGGTGGTTGTGGTGGTGGCTGGGGTGGTGGAGATGGTGGAGGTTGTGGTGGTGGTGGTTGTGTTGATGGCTGTGGTGGTGGTGGTAGTGGCGGTGGTGTTGGTGGTGTTGGTGTTGGTGGTGGTGGTTGGTGGGTACCACCCACCCACCCACTCAACACCACCACCCACCTACACACATTGTCACATTATGAGAATACAAACAAAACAAACAAACAAAAGAAAACAAATAACCACGTACGCATGCAAGCACACACGCACTGACGTAAACAGACCACCAGCAATCAAGGCAATCAATTTTACGTTCGGAGCATACGCGCCCGATGGTAGTAGCTTTGACTAAAGCAAATCCACTGCGCCACCGCGTGCGCGCCACCGCCTACTAAGCTCAAGACAGAATACAAGGGAGGAAACGAAATCACACGAAGCGGCGAAGCACTGTGATTCCAGAGCAGTTTTCAACCCTCAAAGCAACCTTCCGCCTAAAACTTCGAACTGAACAGACTCGGTAGATATTTTGCCACAAATCTATAACAACCTTGTTCTCCGATCAAAACTGATAGTTTAGTATCAATGCTTTTTGCAAAAGTTCAAGCATCATACATAGCAGACATAGTCAGGGTTTTAGATGCGGCCGGAAATACGCCGCGTGCTCATTTTTCATTGGTTTATGTAAATTAGCATATTCATTGAAATTAAAACAAGAGTGCGTCTTACTGTCGACATAAACTTGTGACCCGGGCTGCACGCAGAAGTCGCTTTAGTAGTCCAAGAACTAGGCCGGTCTACAGTGCCACCCCCCCCCCCCCTTTCCCCCGTACTCAATAAGATGGGTTTTAAAGTGTACCTTAGTATGTCCTAAGATGTTTAAGCGATGTTCCCCTACAATTCTTAGGAACATACCAGAGATAGAGCCGATGGCGCAAGGGTACCCCCATTCACGCTCTTCGCGGATGCTAAAATGAGCTTGAGAAACATTTTCCTCTAAATAAATTTGAATTCATTCCAGAAGCCCAAATCAGGCAATATTATGTTAAGGCTCACCTTTTGCGTCCTCTGCACAAAGAAAAACAGAATGAAAAGGTATTGACTCTGTGGCTCACAGAGAAGGTATCTGTGCACCCAGTAAATGGCCATTTCCGCAAAATCGCCAAAAAAAGACAAAAATAATGTGTCAGATGCCTTCAGACATTTTATATAGTACTGGCAGTCCATTTTCAGGCTTACATCATTAAAACAGGATGTCACAATTATTATAAACGTGTCTAGGTGTTGTGATCACTATGAGTGTCACATTGGTTGATTTTGAATCCATAAGTTGTAAAAATACACAAAATTAATTAAAAACAAATTACTAAATTATTCCATTTCATTTTGACCTCTCTTTACCTATTAAGTTTCAATACTTTGAGCATAAGGTGCAAGAAAATTAGGAAAATCAGCATCCTTTACGATACGTTTGTGGTGAATGATAGCTTTTTCCCCATTCAAAATTGCCAAACTGGGAAACGTACGTTGTCTCCGATGCCCTCAGAAATTGTGTATACAACTGATAGGTATTTTTTAGTAGGTCTTTTTTAGGTTTTAATGGTTAGGATAGAGTACCACAGTTACTCCCAACCTGATTTTATGATGCTGTGATTCATTTAGGGGCCACAGTGGCTGAATCTGCTGTCCTACCCCCATTTTACCAGTATGCAAAGGAACGCAAAATGATCATAAAAATTGCTTCTGTCATACTCCTCTGTTTAAATATTTTTGTTGCCAGTTTTCTTAACAAAGTATGCACATTGAGCATAACATTTGTGATCATTTCATTAATTTCAATATGACCCATAAATTGAATTGTAATTCTTTTTTGTTAAAGCATAAAAAGGGGGGAACGTCTGTAAACAGGGGATGCCGCTGAGAACTTCCTCTTTAATATAACAGCAAGACTGAAGTAAACGGCACATTCAGCAGTCGTCAAACTCAGGGAAGGTGTACCTCAGGGAGGTGATGTGTCTGATGCTGTTCTTGGTCTACATTAATGACATGAAGTACAGTACAGCAGTACCAAGGTTCGTCTCGAATATCCTCCATGCGGATGACTTTGCAATGTGGAGCGCAGCAGAACATACTGAAAGAGCATCCTGCAGAATCCAGGATGCTGCCATTAGAGTCAGCAGCTGGACTGAAACATGGCCACTGAAACTGAGCTAGACCATCTCTTTCAATCAGATGGAAGATTGATTGATTGATTGTACATTGCTTAACGTCCCGACAGCAACAAGGCTTTCTCAGGACGTGCCTGCACTGCTTGTGAAAAAAAACTAAACAGAAAATTGAATGTATGTCGCCAGCCGGTCAAATACATTAAATAAACCTACAACATGGGGCATAAATAAAGCTAAGACCATTTAGCAACACACATCCAATATGAAGAGCTACAGGCAGTGCAGACAATAGGGAGAGTTTTAAAAAGGCAAATACAGGTGAATGGACAAAGGGTAGACAGAAACACATGCCCCAGAATAGAGAGAAAAACCCACCCTGTGGGGCTGACCAGGGTGACCCTGGGAACTAAAAAATACCTAACCCCACCCAAGTCCCCCAGGGCAGACCCGGGTGGGGGAATCAGATGGAAGAGGTCACCTTGAAAACTGGAGACCTTCCAGTACCAAAGACAGACAGGCCAACTTTACTGGCAACAAATAAATCACTGGATTCACGTGGAGGCCTTACGTCAAAGCCATGCGCAGTAATTCCAGTGTTTTCCTGGAGAGCAGCGCTATATAAGAGCTATTTATTATTATTATTATTATTATTATTATTATTATTATTATTATTATTATTATTATTATTGTTATTATTATTAAGCTACAGTTGAGGGGAAAAAGTCTCTGAAGAAGAAACTGGTGGGGACCACACAGGCGCAAATGACAGCATCCTGGCCCAAGCAAACACTAGTTCGGTCAGACCAGTAGTGGGGTACCAAGATACTACGACAACATGAAACACTCCCTGCAAAAACAAAAATAGCAGGCTTAACAAGATGCAGAACTTGGGTCATTCTCATGATGCAGTGACATTCTTATAGCTATCTGGAGTATTTTCTTAACATTGTTTTGGCTGTTAGGAACCATGAAACGTTATTACGCATATTTATATTTACACCTTTCTAGATGAAAATAAATGAGAAGAAAAGACCATACTAGACCTGCCTTATGCCAGGTAAAATATCTCCTAAAAGACCAGTTAGTTTCACTTATTCGGTCTATCATTTTTGCCCTTTTTGTCTCCACTAAACAAACAACAAACTAATTGATTGGTCACATTTTGATCAGAATATAGTCTAACGTTCCACGTATTTTACGGACTTTAAAGTGATCGGAGACACGACACCTCCCTGAGATACATCGTCCCTGAGTTTGACAAGACTGCTGAGTGTGCCGTCGACTTCAATCATGCAATTTTGTTGAAGAAAAAGTCTTTCGGTCATCGGTACATCATGCCCCCAACTCCAGACGATAGAAGCTTTAGCAGCAGCCCCTGTTTACAGACTCCCCCCCCCCCCACCCCCCTTATGTTCTTAATCCAAAAGTTACAATTAAATTAATGGGGCACATTGAAATTAATGAAATGATCACAGATTTTTATACTCAATATGCATAATTTGTTAAGAAAACTGACAACAAAAAATATTTAAACAGAGGAGTACGACGTAAGCAATTTTTGGGAGCATTTTGCGTTCCTTTGCGTACTGGTAAAATGGAGGCAGGATAGCAGATTCAGCCACTGTGGGCCCTAAATGCATCACAGCATCATAAAATCAGGTTGGGATTAACTGTGGTACTCTATCCTAACCAATGAAACCTTTTAAAAAAAAGACCTATCAGTTGTATACAAAATTTCTGAGGGCATCGGAAACTTTTTTCTTTTTCGTTTTCGAGGAAATGGACATTTACTGGGTGCACAAATACCTTCACTGTGAGCCACAGATTCAATATTTTTCATTATGTTTTTGCAGAGTACGCAGAAGGTATGCCTAACATAATATTGCCTGATATTGCCTGATATTGCCTAATATTGCCTGGTGTGTGCCTCAGGAGTTTAGGTTTGATTGATTGATTGTACATTGCTTAACGTCCCGACAGCAACAAGGCTTTCTCAGGACGTGCCTGCACTGCTTGTGAAAAAAAAACTAAACAGAAAATTGAATGTATGTCGCCAGCCGGTCAAATACGTTAAATAAACCTACAACATGGGGCCTAAATAAAGCTAAGACCATTTAGCAACACACATCCAATATCAAGAGCTACAGGCAGTGCAGACAGTAGGGAGAGTTTTAAAAAGGCAAATACAGGTGAATGGACAATGGGTAGACAGAAACACATGCCCCAGAATAGAGAGAAAAACCCACCCTGTGGGGCTGACCAGGGTGACCCTGGGAACTAAAAAATACCTAACCCCACCCAAGTCCCCCAAGGCAGACCCGGGTGGGGTTCAGGATTTTAGGGAAACATGGCTTAAACATCTCAGGACATACTAAGGTACACTTTGAAACCCATGTTATTGAGTATTGAGGGGGGGGGGGGGGGGGGGGTGCACGGTAGCTAAGACTGGCTTATGGAGTATAGGTACGTATTTCCCCCAGCCCAAAAAGGTCTACTTTAATGGAGTCTGGTTTAAACACTGCTCAGTTGTGAATATATTTTCGAGTAATTCTCTTCGACTTTAGAGTAAACGCGGCAGAAAACAATGGATGCACTGCAGTGCATAGAGGCCTCAAACACGGTTCTCAGCTAAAGGGTTTAACGTTCAACTCTAGATGTTGAGAAAGGGGTGCGGATACTTCCGGCCACATCTAGAATTTCGCGCGGCGTGCGGTCCGTTTCCACCCTTGTATTCTGTCTTGAGCATAGTAGGCGCTGGCGCGCACGCGGTGGCGCAGCGGATTTGCATTAGTCAAAGCTACTATCATCGGGCCGCTATGGTTCGGAGGGTAGGCGCGTACCGGTGACGACATCCCCATTTTTCACTCAAAATCCTCCTTTCTTGTTGCAGCTGAATGGAAAATGATTCTTCTGCCTACAAGTGCTGATAAAATTAGGCTGAGTGCCCTCAGATGCGAGGCATTTGCGGCTAAATCTTAAATGTCCGGTGTTTTTTTAGGGTGAACGTTTGGAAAACGCCACACAAAAAAAGTTTTCATCTGAAATGACTCCCCATCTTCAGTTTTTCAAGAAAAATAAACGCATGTTATCCATTTTTCAGTGTGTCTGGCCAAACATGAGATGTGTGTTAAAACAACGCAGCACACAGAGAAATGTCCGTCTTGCGATTTTTGATTTTGGGGGTAGGTAGCTTTACCGGGTCATAGCGTAAAGACTACACGATGGACAAAGGTGCAGCTGAGAGTGTTGTAAGGAGGACTAAAAATACTTTACTGTGAAAATACTTTACTGTGACAAAATCAGATCATTTCAAAATGTTAAGCCCGGTTTTCGAAATGTCGACAGGCAAATCTGTGTCTCCTTTTTATGGCGCGCAGCGTAGTAGTAGTAGTATATTTACGGTCTCTGTTGTTGTACGTACACAACTTCAAAGCCTTCTGTGGCCCCACTGCCCAGGACATGATAGAGTCCAGGGCAATGATCGAGCGGACACTCTCGCTGGCAAGACGGAAATCACACAGGCCTTTGGGTGGGCAGATCAGACGTGTTAAGAAACCTGAGAAACAGACCCGTGCGCACGGCACAAGCGAACGCCTCCCAAGTGGATGCGTGGAGAAAGGCAGCAACGATGGAGAAAACTGACGGGACATGACCTAATGCGCAAAAGGCTATCGGGCCGACATCGGCCGCTGTTGGCCCGCGCACGGCAGTGCGCGGGTCAACGGCGGCCGACGTCGGCCGGATGGCCTTTTACGCATTGGGGAGAGATCTACGGCGGACGACCAGACCATTATTGACACCATATCGAGAGGAACTCTTCGGATGGGTGGGCTTTTTCCAGATTTTATCTTGACCGAACTGAACTGAAAAATGTTGCTGTTGTCTGTTCGTCGGCGTTGTTGTGTTGTTCAGCGTGAACTCACCGAGACTTCGAGTTCAACAGGAACGCTGTATGCACCTGCGTGTACCCCAAACGCCCACTTCGGCACAGATACGCCTAAGTCGACATTGGTGACTAACCGACCCAGTTATCAGTCATCCCAATTAATCTGCAAGAGGCATAGATTCACATGAGCCCCTGCAACTGCAGGGGCTACTGCGAATCTGTACCTCTTGATTCAGCTTGGTGCCAACTGTGCCTGAAACAGAAGCTACTATGCCAAGGTGACGAAAAACTAATCCATTATAAACTTCCTGCGATCCGCGCGCCTGGCTCTATTTTCAGGCACAAAATCTGTCGGGTTCATTTACTTACTTACGACAAGCCGCCTAAACATAATACTTTTAAAAGGGTGACGACACGTCCGGAATACGCGAAAGTTCGATTTTAAAAGGTGAAAGAGATACGCCCCCAACACGCAAACCCTGTGAGCAAAGACCCTAGTCCAACGTCGACGCGAGGTATTTTGCTTACCGAAAAAGAACTTCTGATCTCGTGCTGATGTCAGTCACACACGGCTGTGTCAATGTGTGTTGCTGTGAAAACTTTTTTTTAAAAAAAAGAGCTGGTTTCAAAAGATGAAGTCGCTTTCACGCAGCTCTAATATTAATATAAGGTGAAGCTAAAGAGCTCAGATAGTTGCGCGTTCGACTCTCGTCCGAAAGGTCGCGGGTTCGAAACCAGCTGGGGTTGCAAATTGTTCAGACCCACGTCTTTGAAATCACCTTCATGCTAGTCCTCAGACGTTAATCCCTAAGCGTTTAACTCATTCTGCCCGCGACACGCCACAGCAAGATATGGCTCGACCATGACAGTTCAAGGGTGGTGGCAGAATAGCTTGGCGCCTAAAGGCGCCAAGCTATTCTGCCACCACCCTTGAACTATCATGGTCGATCTGTCTCCTGAATTGTAATTGAGTCCTCAGAGGGTAACTCCAAAATGTGGGTATTTCGTACCTCGGGCACGATGAGTTAACGTCTGCAACATAGCATACAGCAATGGACCAACAAGCACCAATAGCAACATCCATTGCAAAAAAAATCTTTACAGGGGAAATGTGCCAAGCCAAAGAGGATAACCAGGCATATGTGCTTCACGGTTAAATCAACCGCGTTTAAATGGCTGTCGTTTTCAATTTTGCTTTAACCTCCTAACTGCCGGGGCAATGCGGACCCTACCCGCCTGCGAACGCTACACAGCAGGTCGGCAGTCGCGGGAGCTCTTGAAGATTTATGGCTCTTGTTGGTCCCATGTTCTTTATGACTTTTTGGGGGTTGTCCCATTATTATACTCATTATTATACCGTTATTATATAGGCGCTTTTTCTCAATTTTGGGACAAATCGACTCAAAGCGCCGCGAACTGAAACCCAACACGCACACTCACGTAACAGACACGGATTTACGCCATTTAAGACAAAACACAGTACAAGACAGACGAAGGGCCAGTTCAGCTACTGAAGTTACAGAGATTTTTGATCGCTTGTATTTGAATTTTGTAAAGTGGCCTGAAACCGGTACCAAACTGTGGGGGGGTGGGGGTGGGTGGGGGGGGGGTGGAAGAACCGGAGTATCCGGAGAAAGAACCCCCAACTACATTGTGTTCCTCATGTGAATGTCGGTCAGTGTGCAGTAGTTTGAGACGCGCAATTCCAGATTATAGGCAGCGAGGGGGTTAAAGTGTCCTGATCTTTGACTACGGACTGTACGGCTTGGAGCCAGAATCACAGAGCGCCACGCATTTGTGTACTTAGAAACCAGGCAAACAAAAACGTACACGTAGCGACGTTTTTTCAACGCGTTTGCAAGACACAATGTGTTTGTGAGGAAACTTGTGGCGGCCCATTTTCCACTTAACCGTTCACTTAAGGCTTTTCACGTGTCACGACGGCTGTCCAATCAGATCATTAATTAATTTTGTCTGTTTAGAACAATCCGGAAGCGCCGTTGAGCCTTTAACTGTCCGCAGCGCTTTTTTCTTCAAGTGATTGTTCATAGAATCTTATATTATTATTATTATTGTTATTATTATCTTAATTCATTCGCGGCCAGCCGCATCCGGATGCGCGGCTTATGCCGCGCATCCGGATGCGGCTGGCCACGAATGAGTTATTATTATTATTATTATTATTGTTATTGTTATTATTATTATTATTATTAGTATTATTATTTCAGCAGGAATCGCCTCGACAACAGGCGCTGCCAACAGCTAAAGGGTTTAAAGAGTCTTAACCGCTTCACTGCAACTGAGAGTATAAAATCAACAACAACAACAATAACAGCAATCACGGTATTTATAATGCCCTTATCTTATAATAATTATAACTTTAAGCGCGCACTCACAACTCGCGCACGCATGCGCGCGCTTTAGACAATGACTCGCGTACCACATATACATTACGACAGTCAGCTTGGGGTGGAGAGTGTGGTGATATAGTGCTAGAACTTTTGAAAGAAGTGAGTTTTGAGGGCGGACTGGAAGGAGGAGAATCACTGTGAATGCAACACTAAAGAGCCCAACCCGCCCAAAGAACATAAATACAAAACTGGGTTTGCGAGAGGCACAGAACCTCATGAGCCCCCACATCTGCGATGGTTCATGATGTTCTACGCCTCTTGCGCTTTTCCCCGCAATGCATGAGTTCAGTCGCTGAAGGTGAAATGTATGCGAGCCTCTGACAAAACGTCGTGCGCGTAACAAGCGACATATTTTTAGTCAAGAAAACCGTACAACGGAAAGTTAGTTCTTTTTGTGATTCCGCTATGAAGACATTTTTGTTGGAACACTTACATTTCTCACAGAGTTTCCTTTTCACCAAAATGGAATAATCTATATGATTTTCATGTGTATGTTCAATAGTATGTCCAGTGTAACAACAAACATTTTTCTTTACTGAATGACAGGAAAAAGTTCTTCAGCCATTGTCCTTCGATGAGATAACAAAAATACAGATTTATTGTTGTTGGTGTTGTTGATAAAATGTGGTAATCACACGAAGAACTGTTTTTGTGATTTAAATTGACTGAGTATGTCCATCGTAACAACCAACACTGATTGTTACAGAAAACTTAATTTCAAAAGGAATACAATACTCTTCATACTTTCACATGTGAGAACAGGTTATACAATTAATTTCTTTTGAATGAGAATAATTTAGAAAGATAAACTGACTTAATGTGATCATACTTATCACCGTATGCCCATCGAAACAACCAACATTTTCAGGAAGGGGCAGATTTAATTATTCGTAGCTGGAAAACTGTTTCTGCATTCACATTAATTAATTAATTTCACATGACCAAATGCCAGATACATCAAAACTAACCAGTGCCTAAAATAATGCTATTTTAAAGACATCTGTTGGTTGTTATTTTGACATTTCTGTTGGTTGTTACTTTTGGTACAAACGACCTTTTGTCACAGGCTCATGTATGTTATTTGCTCCAGGAACCTACCCAGTGCGCAAAAGGCCATCGAGCCGACGTCGGCCCGCCCACGACGCGCGGGCCAACGGCGGCTGACGTCGGCTCAATGGCCTTTTGCGCACCGAGTACAGTCTGCTTTTTCGTCACGGAAACTGTCGTCCCCATTTACCTCACTAAAGTCTTTACATTAGTACCAGTCAACATGATTTCTATGGTAGTTACGTGGAAACGTCCACACCGCACTTCCACTATGACGTCATCCTTCCTCCCTTGAAGAGCGCTGTGTGGAGTGTGCCAAAACTCCCCACCCACCTCTACACGACCAGATCCCAAACGACAGCATTAACTACAGGATCTGAAGATATATAATGCTATGTCCCTCGTAGTGTCTATTCTACTCTACGGCTGTGAGACTTGGACACTGCTTGCAGACTCAGAAAAGAAAATCAGGCCTTGAGAACAAGTGCCTGAGGAAGTTGCTCCGCATCTCGTACGCGAGCACAAGACCAACGATATGTACGGAGCATCGTCACTTCCTGGTGGGCCACATGAACCCTTCTGCAACTGTGAAACGGCGCAAGCTTGCTTCGTTTGGCACGTGACCGACACAACACCTTGTCCAAGACTATCCTCCAGGCACTCTCGAAGGAGTCGTCGCGAGGTCGTCAGAGAAGAGTTGGGTCGCAAACATAAAGAATGGACCGAACTCGAGATGCCAGACTTGCTGCCACGCCCAAATAGACTCAGTGGAGAGCACTGTCTGTTGCTGCTGCCTTTCAGTCCCCCAACGCCAGTTCGGCAAGGGACTGATGATGATGATGATGATGAATGCTATGTTTATTACTTGTGGCGTGGGGGTTTTATGTTGTTGTTTTTTTGGGTCGTTTTGTTTTGTGGTGTTTTTTTTGTTGTTGTTCGTTTGTTGTTGTTTTTTGCGGGGGCGTTTGTTTGTTTGTTTGTTTGTTTCTTTGTTTATTTGTTTGTTGTATTTTTATAGGGGGGGGTGGGGTTGGAGGGCGGTTGTTTTGTTTTATTTTGTTTTGCTTTGTTTTCTTTAGGTTTTGCTTGGTTTGGTCTGCTTTGTTAATTTTGTTACTTTGTGTAAGTTTTATTTTAGCTGATCTGCTGAAGTTATCTCCCCCCCCCCCCCAAAAAAAAAAAAAAAAAAAAAAAACAACCCCAACGACAAAAGCATAAACCTTTCTTTCAAGAGCAAATCTTAGAGTTGATGTGTTGATAAGGACAACACGCCGACTTGGGAAATCGATTGACCCTGAGAGGCCAATCAAGACTTGAACTTGGTTCATCCGGACAGGATGTCGGTTTCACTTACGTACTCTGTGGCCCGACTTCAAAGTGAAAGTAACGGTCCTCCAGGACTGAAAATAACCATGTAACCACTATTTCCCCTCAGGGTGCAGGGAACACTTTTATGTCCAGCTACCACAAAGCTTCAAGATACTTTAACTCATTCGAGACGTGCCGCCTCCGGATATCTTTTGTGCACAGGAGGAATAGGTTGCGGAGTTTAACCCCATCACTGATAGATTTTTTTCTGAAATAATCTTGAATTCAAAGGTGTCAATGATCCGTGGCCCTCAAAGGCACACGGATACAAAATGGCTTCAGCAAGAGGCATGGATCCTCATGAGCCGCCGCAACTGCGGGGGTTCATGAGGAGCTATAGCTCTTGCAGTTTGGTGGCGTTCAGTTTCTCTCGACAATGAACGGGGTACAATTTCTGTATAACAGCTTCTTCGACTTCCTTCACTAATGACCGTCACAACAGCTCAGAGGAATTGAACCCTTTGGCTGTCGGTAGCGCTTTTTGTCGCGATGATTCCTGTAGGAATTATCGCGACAGACAGCGCTACCGACAACCACAGGATTAATACGCTTGCCATCAGTCAGGAGAGCTCAAGGGCAGCGCCTGATCATATGACTGCACATATCAGGCACCTGCCGATAATCAAGCACTACTCTGGATAACACACGGTCGGGCAGCGTTTGAAACAGCTGAGCTCTCTGATGTATTATTAACTCTTAAACTCCCAGAACTAAATGACTTCCATTCCATTTCTATACAATGGACGTCATTTAGTTCTCGGAGTTTAAGAGTTAAAAGCCAAACACCGCCGTACCTGTTCAGAGAAACACTTTAGCAACAGACGGTTACAAAACGCTACCACCAGGTCTAGTTATGATGGTTCGTTTGCAAACAAGAGAATCTAGTATACTTCCATAGTCAATAGGGACATTAAGCCAAACTAAGACAAGAGAATCCAGTTCAGCACACGTCGTCTTTAATATCAAGTAATCTGACAATGACTCCGCTCCGTCTTGTAAATACAGCTCTGTCTCAAAGAGCAAAAGCTAAAAATTGACTGACGGACCAACGGCTGCGCAGAAAAACGTAATGTAATTACACGCGTGCGTTTCCTTCCGTGTCCAAACTTTCGTTAATGTTCATTAGGTGTGTCAACAAGGCATAGCAAACACAAATGGTATGAGATTGGTCTTCAGATTTACGCGTAATGGTAATTTCTTCAAAACTCCCGAACCATTATAAACTGTAAGACGTTTTAGCCATCATGAATGGTTATCTCCCAGTGTTTTCACAATGTGCGCCATTGGCGTTGGTGACGAAAAAGTGAGTCTAGTGAGCAAAAGGCCAACATTCCTCCGGTGACCTTCTGCTTGCTAGGAACAGACTAATTATCCACCTTTCACAGCCAGCTAATCCGTCTGTCTGGCAAGGTTGATTCTGTGGTGTTCGTCCTCACAGAAATTCACTCTCCGGCTTCTTGGATTCGTGTCTGCATTGGGGCCAGGGGGAAAGTCTAGCTGTGGTGTTGTTAAAGTTTCAAGCGCTTGACACGAAACCCCACGTGCAAACTCGATCAAAGTCCAGTGAACAAAACGTTCCTCTGGCCGACGTTGGCCGACGTTGGCCCGCGCACAGCCGTGCGCGGGCCAACGGCGACCTACGTCGGCCAGAGGACCTTTTCTTCACAGGAAAAAGTTTCTCAGTTTACAATTAGTCTAAAAGTGTTTCAAAACAACAAAAAGCAATAAACCCACGAACGCAGAAACCAAAGACGCCACAGCAGCACAGGCACACGAAAGTAAATCTTTCCCAAAGCACTGAGACAGGAAACCCATAAGCTAAATGTTATACAGCCGACATCAGCTTCAACTGGCCCGCGTTCTATGCGACAACTGCGGCCATCGTCGGCCAACCGACTTCATGTTCAGTGGGGACAGATCGAGCGGGGGTAGTTGGAGAAAGGTTGCCTTTTGGCATCAAGTCAGTGCTGGATTGCTTATCGATTTTATCCCAGATCCTATCACTGATTGTATAGGCATTCAATGCCGTGAAATGTAAAAGCAAGCGTTTCAAAACATCATCAAAATTGCTGAGAGATTCTCCTCCTGTCTGTGAATCGATTGTCAGCTAATAAAACGTGACAGACATTCCCGCGCGTTGTACAGGTGATTAACTAGTACACAAGCCGCAAAATGCCATTGCTGTCGACGTTGACCGCAGCTGGCCGACGTCAGGACTTGTGCTTAGGGGTATGTCGGTTATATACTACTACACATTAGTTGTCTCCTTCGATTCGCTACCGCTTATAAGCGATAGCTAATCGAGAGAGACAACCAGTGTTATACTGCATGTATTATATACTGTTGCATGCATATTATTAATATGATTCATGTATGTATGAAATGGCAACTGAAATGTCAAATACACACTTGGGGAAACTGTACAAGTCAACCAGAACAAAAGCTGAATGACTGAAACAGCTGGAAACAAATGACCTCCAACGGACAAAAACCGCACCTAGCTTTCATCCATCGAAGACAATTAAACGTCAATAACACGCAACGTGAAACAAGAGAAGGGTCTCTAGCAGACAAAAAGCACGTCTGGTTTGTCTATGGTCAAGGGCAATAAAAACGTCCAGAACTTGCAATAGCAGTGAAACAAGAAAAAAGGTCCAAAGATCCGGAAATAGAGAAACAGGTCGCCGTACCGATAAACGTGATCATAATACGTTATGTTAATAAGCCGCACAATTAAAACGTCACAACAGAGCAATGGGCTCACAGTCACATCAATCTGATGGTAATTAATCATGCGTGTTTTTCATATATTATAAATATTAACACTGCAACACGCACGCAAATCATCCAGAGGTGTCATTAACGGATGCGAGACTTCAATGTTGTCAAAATCTACAAAATAAGGCATGCACACAAAAGACGTCAACGTTTTTAAAACAAGTGACAGACGGACAAGATGGGACATGCATATTGTGAAGGCAAAACCGATCAATACCCCGTGAACAAACGTTCCTCTGGCCGACGTAGGCCGTTGTTGTCAACGACGGGCTACGTCGGCCAGAGGAAATTTTCCTCACGCAAACATTTTTGCAAGCTGACTTACCTTCCAGTCCTCCTTTGTATTCGATTGTCTGCCTTCATGCCCGTCGTCTGTTTTACGCGCTCGCTTGCTTGCTTGTTGTGCTTGTTGTGCTTGTTTGTAAGTTTGTTTGTTTGTTTGGTGGTTTGGTCGTTAGTCAGGCTGATTATTTGTATGGTAGATTGGCTGGTTAGATGTTTTACTGTTTTATAGCACAAATACACATGCATACATGCAATTGCAAAAACAGGTTGCCTGCAGTGAAGACTATGACAGTGACAACGTCTAAAGTATATCTTTCACATCTTAAAAACAACAAAATCATGATTGGTACATTTCATAATTTTTTTATACTTTTTCCCCCGAGAAAACGTGAACACGATCAAACTGCAAGAGACATAGGTCTTCACGTGCCACTGCAGTTGTGGGGGCTCATGAGGATCTGTGCCTCTTGCTGACCCCACTTACACAGCCAGCTAGTCGGTCTGATTTGAATCTATGATCCTTGGACTGTTAGAGTTCTTGGATGTTCAATTAACAAAGATTCCACAAACAGAATCTGCTTCCAAAGGCAGGGAATGGGTTCAACCAGGCCATAGACTCACAATGAAGTGTTACACTGGTCACTGCATCCAAACTGTTCTTGCATGTGGTATAAAAGTAAACGTCCTACCTTTGGTAGTACCACCGGTTCCACAGGCTGATACCTAAACCCCTTGTGCGTGATACCAGCATCCTTTTCACTGAACTGTGCTGACAGGAATTCCTCCTGAAAAAAAAAATCGAAGAAAACCTTCATTCAGCCCGACGGCCGTATTTCCCAAATTTTTGAGGCGTCATCTAATGACTATGCACCGGTTGCAGGAGATGGATCGACCATGATAATTCAATGTCGGCGCCAAGCTAATCTGGCACTACCTTAAATTATCATGGTCAACCCATCTCCTGCTGTAGTGCGTCAGGGCTGAATGGGTTAACCCACCTAGCCCCGAGGCATTACAGCAGGAGATGGTTCGACCATGATAAATCTTGGGTAATGGCAGAATAGCGTGGCACCTAATGGTGCAAAACTAATCTGGCACTACCCTTGAATTTTCATGGTCGATATATCTCATGTAAACTGTTACATAGACGTCAGATGACACCTCCAAAATATGGCCTTTTTACAGATCTATGAGAGCCATAAGGTCCCAAAACACAAATCAGCACATTAACCCTATCATATTGAGGCTAAAAGCTTCAAATTTGTACATAGCCAGCAAGCTACATTATAGTACTTACAGATAAAGATACAGACCAATGGCTTTAGTTCAAGGGTGATGCCAGAATAGTTTGGCACCTATAGGCCTAGAGGCGCCAAGCTATTCTGGCACTAATGGGTAGACCATCGAAACCGATGATGTCGTCATTGTGCATGACTTCTATTTGTGGGTGCGGGTGTGGCTGGCCAAGCCAATCCTGGAGCTACACCTGCGAGGGCAATGGGGGCACTGGAACGAGGCTGTGGGGAGAGTCGACGCTGTCTTTCTGCGAGTTCTGGCACTGGTGATCCGTTCGCGCCGATTGTGTTCAAAGAGCGTGCAGGCTTTTCTGGTGGCGGCACGCCAGCCAGATCTGTCTTGTGCTTGTGCTTCAAGTTCCTTTATCGGGAAGACGCAGTGCTTGAGGCTGTCTCTTATGCAGTCTTTTAAGCGTTTCTTTGGCCGTCCTTGCTTCCTGTGGCCTTTTGAAAGTGCACCATACAGGAGTTGGCGATGCATGCGAGAATCATCCATGCGTATGACATGACCTGTGCAGCGAAGTTGTGTCTTTAAGATCAAGGCTTCAACACTCACTAAGCCAGCATTGTCCAGGACTTCCAGGTTTGTCACCTTGTCCTGCCATTTGATGCCCATGAGTGAGCGCAGGGATCTCATGTGGAAATGTTCAAGCTGCTTGAGGTGCTTTCTGTACAGCGTCCATGACTCACAGCCGTAAAGGAGGCTGGGGAGAACTACTGCCTTGTAGACTTTGATCTTGGTGGAAAGCTTGATGTTGATGTTATTCAACACACGAGTGCGCAGACGACCCAGGGCTTGGCTGGCTTTGCTGATGCGAGCTGCGATTTCCTTGTCGATAGTACCGTCAGAAGAGATGATGCTCCCAAGGTACCTGAACTGGTCGACAGTCTTCAGCTCGGTGCCTTCGATGTACACTTTGGGTGGGGGGGCTCTTGTGCCTGGGGCCAGTTGGTGCAGGACCTCGGTCTTGCTGAGACTGATGGTGAGGCCAAACAGTCGAGAGGCTTCCGAGAACCTGTTGACGATGGTCTGGTGGTCAGACTCGGTGTGCGCCATCAGCGCACAGTCATCGGCAAACAGCGCCTCAAGGATCAGTCTCTCGATGGTCTTGGTCCTGGCGTTCAGTCGACGGAGGTCGAAGAGAGAGCCGTCTAGTCTGTACTTCAGGTACACTCCCTTCTCAAGGTCGTGTACTGCATGGGTCAGGACACAAGTGAAGAACAGGTTGAACATCACGGGGGCAAGAACACAACCTTGTTTCACACCGTTGGAAATGTCGAAGGGTGCGGATGTGTCGCCGTTTGACTGGACAACTCCTACTATTCCATCATGGAAGAGGCGGATGATGTTGGTGAACTTCCTGAGGCAGCCGAGCTTTGCGAGGATGACCCAAAGCACTTCTCTGTTTACGGTGTCAATGAAGACAGCGTAGAGGTCCATGTGCTGCTCAAAGCCCTTCTCCTGGACCTGTCTCACAGAGAAGACCATGTCGACTGTGCTGCGGCCGGGTCTGAAGCCGCATTGCGCCTCTGGGAGTGCTTCCTCAGATACAGAGCTGATCAGGCGGTTGAGGATGACTCTTGCAAGGATCTTGCCAGCAATGGTTAGGTTATTTGGGTTTAACGCCGAGCAGGCGACTAAGGCCATCTCACGGCGGGATGGGTAAAAATCTGGTCAGCCAGACTAAAAGCAAGGTCTTAAGACAAGATGTAAATATAGATTAAAAATCTCAGGCTAAAATGTCCCACATGTCTGGAAAAGAAACGTCTACAGACTCTCAAAAAGGGCAAATAAAAAATTCACATAGTCTATGAATGCTCAGATCTTGTTAAAAATATTGCATTCTCTCAAAAAATTGAAGATTTTGTCCGGGGGAACATCCCGGAACAAAACCTTCAAGGAGTCTGCTGTGAAGTGTTTATATCTGGTGTCAATTAGGTCAGCACAATACAGCAAAAAGTGTCGAACAGAAAACTGCTCATCACAGGCAAAACACCATGGACGCTCATCCTGTTTAAGTAAGTAAGAGTGCGTAACATATGTGTGCCCGATGTGGAGCCGAGCAAGGACAGTCTCCTCACGGCGGCTGCCGCAGCGGAAAGGTAGACTGTCAGACAACTTAGGAAGAGCTTCATGAAGCTTGTTCCCTTCCTCTTTGTCCCACTCGGACTGCCACTTGCGGGCTATGTACGCACTAATAACAGGTTTAAAATCACTATAGACAGTCTGTGTGTCAGGGACAGGGTCACTGCGGGCACTGTTGGCAGCAGAATCTGCGATTCTGTTGCCTTCGATGCCCACATGGCCTGGGACCCAAATAAAAATGATGTCATAATATTCCTTCATCAAGTCCGCGTAGAGCTCTCTAATCTGCACCAGCAGTGGATGGTCTGTTCCCGCGCCCTGAAGGGCCTGCAGGGCAGAAAGAGAGTCAGACAGAATCAGGAAGTTCCTTTCCCGAGACTGATAGGCATGCTTGAGTGCTAGCAGAATGGCCTGCAGTTCTGCACTAAATACAGAGGAATGGTCAGGGAGACGGAGCTTAAATGGGCGTCTAGGATGGCGAGAGGACACTGCAGCCGCAGCCACTCTTCCATCCTCAGACTTGGACCCATCCGTATAAAGACGACAATAGCCAGGAAAAACTGAAAGGAGTTCATTGAGGCTCTGTTGGTATATGGCTGGTGGAGTACAATCCTTCTTGTGGGCAGTCAAGTCCAGCAAGATGTCAGGAACTGGTAGTAGCCAGGGTGGAGTGACGTGTTGCAGAGATTCCGAAACTTTGTCCAGGTCCACTCCGGCCGCCTGCAGATGAGGTCGGACACGGAAGGAAAGTGGACGGACAGCTCCCGGATGGGCATCGTAAATCTCTGCAAACGACGGGTTAAAAACACAATCATAGGCAGGATTTTCTGGATGGGCCTTCAGCTTCAGAACGTAGCTGAGCATGAGGCGGATGCGGCGGAGCCTGAGAGAAGGCTCCCCTGCCTCTGCATACAGACTAGGAACTGGAGATGTCCTGAAGGCTCCCAGACATATGCGCAGACCTTGATGGTGAATTGTGTTCAGACGCTGCAGAACAGACTTGGAAGCCGAGCCATATACCACAGAGCCGTAATCCAGTTTGGACCGAACAAGGGCCCGGTACAGTCGAAGTAAGACGATGCGGTCTGCACCCCAGTCAGTACGACCAACGACACGAAGAATGTCGAGGGCCTTATGACAAGAGGTTCTAAGGTAGTTAACATGGTTGCAGAAGGTCAATCTTTTGTCAAAGATGACCCCCAAAAACTTAGCCTCTTCAGCCACCTTAATTGGCACTCCAGCAATGCTCAGGCTAGGGTCTGGAAAAAATTTCGTCTGGTGAGTAAAATGCACACAGACTGTCTTGGAGGGCGAGAATCTGAATCCATTGAGAGACACCCACCCCTGGATGCGATCAACGCACAGCTGCAAGCGCCTCTCAAGGGACGCAAGTCCTCGACCTCGTGCACACAAAGCAAAGTCGTCCACAAACAAAGAGCATTCAGAATCATCCTTGACGGCCTTTACAATGTTATTTATTTTAATGCTAAATAAAACAGGAGATAGAATACTGCCCTGCGGGACACCCATCTCCTGTTCAAAGGAGTCGGAGAGGGTGGAGCCCACACGGACATGGAACGACCTGTTGGACAAAAAATTGTGAATAAAAACGGGCAGATGCCCTTTAAAACCCATGTCCGACAAATCAGACATTATACCATGTTTCCAGGTAGTGTCATATGCCTTTTCAAGATCAAAGAAAATTGCATAGACATGCTGCTTGTTGACAAAAGCATCTCGGATAAAAGACTCAAAGCGGACTAGATGGTCAGTTGTACTACGGAAGCGCCGGAAACCGCACTGGAGGTCTGTGATGAGACCCTGTGACTCAAGATGCCACACCAGTCGGGCGTTGACCAAGCGTTCCATAGTTTTACATAAACATGATGTCAAAGCTATTGGCCGGTAGTTGCCCGGGTCGGAAGGATCCTTACCCGGCTTGGGAATTGGCACAACCACAGCCTGGCGCCAAGATGGCGGAAAATGACCGGTTATCCAGATATGGTTAAAGGCCTTGAGAAGTACAAGGAGTGAATCCTCAGGCAGATGTGTTATGAGCTGATAATGGATGGTATCTAATCCAGCAGCAGAGTCAGTACATTTCTGCATGGCTTGCTGCAATTCTGAAAACGTAAAAGGGGCATTATAGTCTTCCAAGTTATCCGATATAAAAGCACAAGCACAAGATTCTCGCTTCTCCTTCTCTCTCTGGAAGAAAGGTGAATAATGTTCTGTTGAAGAATTATGGGCAATGGTGGAGGCAAGCAAATTGGCCACAGCCTTTTTATCTGTGACCAAACTGGCACCATCTCTAAGATGGCCGACAGAAGCCGAGCCACCCCTGCCCCTAATTCTTCGAACAGCCTTCCAGACTTTTTGGGACGGAGTCCTAGAAGATAAAGATGAGACGAAGCGTCTCCAGGAAGCACGGCGTTCACGTTTAAAAATATAACGGGCTTTCGCCCGCTGTCTTTTAAAGGTTAAAATATTTGCTTGCGACGGATTACGAAATGCACGTCGCTGAGCAGATTTGCGCATTGTTTGGGCCTTGCGGCACTCTTCATTGAACCATGGTACTCTCGGCTTCTGAGGGAGTGATGTGGAAGTTCTAGGGATGGTTTCACCTGCAACCTCCAACAAAATAGAAGTAAAACAAGAAACAGGTTCTTCAGCTGACATGACCACCTCCTCTGTAAGACGAGACTGACAGAGAGAGGCAAACAGAGACCAGTTAGCTTTCTTGAGATTCCAGCGTCCCACCTGCGAATCCTCCTCACAGCTGACCGATGACAGGACTACTGGGAAGTGGTCACTACCACACAGGTCGTCGTGAACCTTCCAGTCAAAGTCCAGCATGAGAGAAGGATCACACACAGTGAGGTCTAGAACAGAACTAGATCCGGAACCTGAGTTAGAGTATGTAGGTGAGCCATCGTTAAAGACACATAGGTTAAGTTAAGAAAAAACATCTTCTAACATCTGACCTCTGCCATCATAGTGGTCACTACCCCAAAGGTGAGCATGACCGTTAAAATCCCCCATGAGAATAAAGGGAGGGGGCAGTTGATCTACTAAGTGAAAAATATCATTGCTACAGACCCGCAGCGATGGTGGCAGGTAAATACTGCATATGGTTATGGTCTTTTTTAAGGTAACCCGAGCAGCGACAGCCTGAAGACAGGTGTCGATGCTAACGGGGCTACATAAAATTTGGCTACTAATGAGAAGAGCCGTTCCACCCGAGCGCCTCTCCGAATCAGAGCCTTTATGTATAACATTAAAACCATTAAAAGACACAGGGTCAGAAGTCTTCAGGTAAGTCTCCTGAAGAGATATGACTGAGGGGTTATAGAACTTACTAAAAGACGTAATTCCTCAAAGTTAGCTTGAAAACCACGACAATTCCACTGAAGCAAAGAGTCCATGATTAAGTCTGATCTGGGGGTAAGGAGTTTTTCCCCCCTTTTTCCTTTACCTTGGAAGGAGTTGAAGAAACAGAGGGGGGCCGGCTCCCGGGCCTCCTCTGGTTCTTCGGAGAGGAAGGGGGTGGAGCTGCCGCAGCATCAGCAACAACAACTTCCACTCCCTCCATCCGCTCCTCCAGTGCAGCATATTTGTTTTGAAGGGGCACATCTGTGTTCCCCTTCTGGGCCCGTGCGCACAGCGGTCCCATAGATTTCTTAGACTTCTGGTCCTGGGCAGCGTTCCTGCCGCTAGAGTTAGCGGCCTTAGAAGGCTGACCAGAGCCAGAAGCCTTTGGAGTTGACTGACTAACAGGTTTGGGTGGGGGCTGAGGCTTAGGGGCAACAGAAGGCGGCACAACCGGACCGGCAGTGTCCGCCTTCTGCGTTCCCTGGCTCCTTGTCACCACCGGAGGAGGGTTACTCTCCAGGGGCGAGATGAGCCGAGGCTCCGCCCCCAACCAAGAAGTTGGGGTCTGACATGAAAAGTCATTGGTGGGGCGCTTGCCTGTCACCGCTGCACTAAAAGTATACACTGAGGTGTTAGAGGTTGGGGCAGCCGCAGCTGCACCAGGGCCTTCAACCAGTTTTTTGGCATCCAGAAAGGACAGCCCCTTCTCCACACGCACCTGCTGAATCTTGCACTCGGATATCCAACGAGGGCATTTCTTATCCGAAGCCATATGCGCCCCCTGGCAATTCACACACAGGGGGGTGGCTGTGCAGGACTCAGCAGAGTGTCCGGGCCTAGTGCAACGGGCGCATGAAGCCTCTGCCTGACGGCATGTCTTCTGCCCATGGCCATACTTTTGGCACTTAAAGCACCGGAGGGGAAGAGGGACGTACTTTTTCACTCTCAGGGAGTAGTAACCTCCCCAGATGGTAGTAGGAGGGGTGGGGGTGCCAAACGTCAGGATGATGGTAGGGAGACGGATCTCCCCACCACCTCGCTTGGAAGCGAAGCGCCTGACGCAAGTCACCCCCTGAGACTTAAGGTTCCTTACAAGTTCATCTTCTGACAGTTCTGCCAAAGCTTGATCTTTGATTACGCCTCTTGACGAATTCATAGTTTTGTGGGGTGTGACTTCCACAGGAGTGTCTCCGATGGAAGAGAGCCCCAGTAGCCCGCTGGAGTGTGCCCGAGTACGGCACTCCACCAGCAAGTCACCAGACCTGAGGCGCTGGGCGTCAGGCCTGCCAACACGGCTCCTGAGGGTCTCCCCCACCAGAAAAGGATGCAGCTTGGTAACTGGTTTCTCCTTCACCTTGCTATGGACAATGAGGAAGCGAGGCCATACGGCTGACGCCTGAGGCGTCGCTTCCTCACAGTCTGAATCACTGTCATGTTCAAATTCGGTGTCTATATGCCGTTTCTGTGCTAGTTTTGGTTTTTTTGTTTTATCCATATTATATTAGTAGAGATATTCATCCCCCGGGGGTCCCCGCCCGCCACCGAGCCCAACAAGGGAAAGTGCAACTGTCGGCGGGTCTCCAGCCGACGCACAATGGAGACTGCCCGAAAGATATACTCAATGGGGTAAGCCCGATTGAACCGTTTGAGCCACCGCCTTCTATCACACCGTTGAATGCAGGGGAATACTGGCGTAAAGCACCTAATCAGCAGCAAAGGCTAGAGCATGGTGCTCCGTATAGCAACCCGCATGTCAACAGTGGGATAGGGCTCAACGTGACAAGAGCCGATTGACTAGGCCGGTACGACTAGCCTCCCGTTTAGGCAGAAGTCAAGGCCAAAGTGGAGTGTTTCAGCCACCAGGATCCTCTTCTCCCCCGACACGGGTCTCCAAGCACGGCAAACACTTGGGATCCAAAGGACCAAAAAGTCACGAGTATTTTTAAGGACCAATCCAACATGGTACGACCTAGGTTAGCACAGCTCCTTAAAAACCGGACCAGTGAAAAGGCTGAACAACATATCTGCTGACATCAAGTCCTAATCCTGGACAAAGATGGCACCCGTCCGCTAGCCCACTCAGTCAGGGACTGAGCGGACTACCCACCTACGCCACGTGGAGGCCGGTGCCGGGTAGGCTTGCCAGCAATGGACAAGATTGAGATCCATCGGTAATTGGCACAGTCTGCTTTGCTGCCCTTGTGCTTGAACAGGGAGACGATTGTAGCATCTCAAAATTCCTGTGGCATGTTCTCCTCTGCCCACATGCATGTCAGAATGTTGAGGTAGGCATCAAGGGTCTCAGGTCCAGCTGCCTTGAAGAGCTCTGCAGCCTTGCCGGAGTTAGTCTGGTTGATCGCTTTCTTGACCTCGTCCAGGGTTGGCGGGAGGTCAAGGTCATCCATTGTCGGCTTCTTTGGAATCATGTCCAGGGCCGCGGGATCGACAGTGGAAGGCAGGTTCAGCAGATTTGAGAAGTGTTCTCTCCAGCGCTCAGTAATGCTGCCTTTGTCCTTTAGCAAGGTGAAGCCGTCGGCGGAAAAGAGAGGGGTTGTGCTGGGTCTGGCAGGGCCGTAGACAGCTTTCATAGCGCTGAAAAACTCCTTGAGTTGCTGGATTCAGCGAAGTGTTCAAGTTCTTTTGCTTTGCCGTCCCACCAGGTGTCCTGCATGTTGCGGAGCTCTCTCTGGGCTTTTCTCTGGAGGTGTTTGAAGCGGTCTTTCTTGGACAAGGAGTTAATAATAATAATAATAAAGGTAATTTGTATAGCGCCTAATCACCAAGGTGCTCTAGGCGCTTTACAATCACAGTAATGAAACAGTGAAGCAGAATACACAAACAAGCACATACAACAAAAAATATACATTAATTTACAAGGGGGGGGACACACACACACACGCACACGCGCACGCACGCACGCACGCACGCACGCACGCGCGCGCGCGATGAGCCGGCAGACAAAATGGTCTTTACGTATATGCAACAGAGAAACAGAGAGTTGATGTCGTTCTGCCACTCGATGAAGGCACTGCGCTTTTGCTCCAGTAGCTTGTTGATCTCTTCATTGTTCTCATCAAACCAATCCTGGTGTACTCTCTGCTTGGGTCCAAGCACGTCACTGGTTCCACATTTCAGCTGGGTTGCCAGTCAACGGTCCATGGGCAGTTAGCAGGTCATCAAGGTGGGACTGGAAGTTTTCCTTGACGTCCGGGCACTTCAGCTTGGCCAGGTTGAATGAAGGTCGGATGAGCTTCGGCCTCTTCCTGTGTGCTGGTGCAATGTGCAGGTTGAGGACAGACCGCACCAGCTGATGGTCGGTCCAGCACTCGGCTCCTCTCATGGCTCTGGTGATTCTGACATCACGAGTATCCCGCTGGCGGACAATGACATAGTCTATGAGATGCCACTGCTTGGACCTGGGATGCATCCATGTTGTCTTGTACTTACTAGCAAGCCTGAAGAGGGTGTTCGTGATGGCGAGTCCATTCTCAGTGCACAATGTCACCTTCACCAAATCTGCTACTTCATCTTCTTTTTTTCTTCTGCCTCCTCCGGAAGTCCTGCGGTGATGGGGAACAGGCGAAACGACAGGTAGAGGTTACTACTGGGAGTCGCAGCTCCGAACCTGCATGTAGGCGGTCTGTGGACCAGTGGTCGCTCTTCCCTGTACCAGGGACAGCATGGAAGTTCAGCAGCATCCCAGGCGACTGAGCAGCCCTCTTCAGGACAGCACTGCTCACCCTAGTAAGGGAGGGAACTAGAAAAGGTGTTCCAAACATTGCCTGCCCTACATAAACCGGTCAGCTTACCGCGGCTGGCGGTTTAACCCTTTTATGCGGTCGAAAAGAAAAACAAACAAAAAACGTTACTCTTGGTACGTGGAACGTACGAACCCTGTTGGACAGAGATCAGATGAAGAGACCACACAGAAGAACAGCCCTCATAGCCAGGGAGCTGGCGAGATATAAAATCGACATTGCGGCTCTTAGCGAAACCAGATTTGCTGACGAAGGCTCGACCTGTGAACCTGAGGGTGGGTACACCTTTTTCTGGAAGGGCAAAGCTGAGAATGAAGACAGGATACACGGAGTTGGCTTCGCCATCCGCACTGCGCTCCTCCGACAGCTGCCTTCTCTTCCCACTGGCATCAGCGAACGATTGATGAAGCTCCGTTTACCCATCTCCCACACCCGACATGTTACTATCATCAGTGCCTATGCTCCGACACTAACCAACGCTGATGACAACAAGGAGGCGTTCTATGAGAGCCTCGACTCCCTCCTGAAGTCCACTCCTGCAAGTGACAAACTCATCATGCTTGGTGACTTCAAAGCTCGAGTTGGGCGCGAATGTGAATGCTGGGAAGGAGTGATGGGCCCACACGGGCTGGGCAAGATGAACAGCAATGGCCTGCTGCTGCTGATTCTGGCACTACCCTTGAACTACTTTAGTCAAAATTATTTCACACACTGGTGTATTGCAAATGATAAGGGTTAAGATGTAACTCACTTCTTCAAACTCTTTGAACGCAGACACAACTAGTGGGTGTTGAGAGAGTGGAATGGTTTCTTGAATGCCAATCCTCTTTATAATGACAGGGTGCAGAACCTGAAAGCATCAATCAAGCATCTTTTGATGACTGATAAATAGTGCATGATGCAAAGAAAAGTTTAAAAACAGACACAAATTATACACAAATTACAATTTTAAAAGATTTCCATTACTACAGGCTTTACAGGGGACAACACTAAAATGTGCTACAAATCAAATCAAATCAGATCAAATTAAATCAAACAAAACAAAAATAAGCTCAAATAAAATATAATAATATAAAATATTTAAAACACCATATAACAAAATATAATTTTTTTTTAAAAATTAAAAAACAATACAATAAAATATAATAAAACAAAACTAAAATGCAACAAAACATCATGGGTCCTTCAATTTTTAATATCTGAAATAGCAGAGTAATTTGGCATAGAAAAAGCATATTCAGGGAGTCTTAAAAAAGATGTTTTACTGGACAAAAGACACATTGACGATAACAAACACAAGCATGAAAAATGATTTTCATTCTATTAAACCAGGAATGAATCAATCATAATTTGTTAGTCTTAACCCTTTCACTGCATGGAAAAAAATGAAACGATCCAACTGCAAGAGGCATAGATCCTAAGGAGCCCCTGCAATGGCGGAGGCTCATGAAGATCTATGCCTCTTGCTGAAAACCACATTGTATCTATGTTGTAGAGGGGGGGGGGGGTACCGTTCGCATGCAATCACGCCACTGGGGTTCGCTTCTGTGCGGGCAAATTTGAGGCTTAACTTTAGGAACATATTTTTATTGCAGTGTAAGGTAGCAAGCCAAGGCAAGCCACACAAGCAAGGCATTAGGCCAAGGTATTAAGCCACCCTGCAACAAATACTACAGTTCATAAGCATATATACACTATAGCTTGAACATACATTCTAGCTATTATCAAACTACCAAAAATATATATACACGCATATAGCTCGAACTTACATTCTATATATTATCAAGCTACCAAAATTACAAAAAGAATGTACAGCACAAATCAGTATGATTAAAATTACATTTTTTTTAAATCTGTGTCCATTGGCAGTGAAGGGGTACAAAAGTTCTAACAGATTATAAAGTGTACCTCTATTCTCAGCCGATGTGTGGTGGGTCCAAACAAAGTGCTGTCAGATTTTTCAAACGTTTCGAAATCTATTTTGTAATCTGAAACACAAGACAAAAAGAAGTCAAATGTTCGTTCCACAAAGATTGTCTCTGTCGATTTATTGCGCTGTTGATCAGTGGGAGACAACCAGTGTGCGTTTGTTTGAACAGTCAAACAAATGGCAGAATCACACAGGACGAGATTTTTTATAGATTATTTTAATGCTGATGAACGCAGACGAAGGGAGGCAACACAACGGTTGAATCAGGCATACATATGCGCGGCTGAACATTGTTCTTCCCCTTGTGACACTCATTAGCGATCTCATAAAATCTTATATATGTGCGAGACTAACCATAACATAAATTTACGAACCTTGCAAATACTGTGGTGTCCACTCCTGGCATCCAAATTCATCCTCTCGATCAGACAACTGGAGTGGGCAGGCTTGCTTTCCCAGCACAAATTTTACTACAGTTCTGCCATGAAAAAAACAACAACATCGAAACAGATTTTATTTTCTGAGTTTCGATTATATTATGAAGATCGCATATGTTTTCAACAGTGGTTTCATGTTGATGATGGCAAAGGGGATGATGTGTACACTCAATGTTGTCCGGTTAGCCCATTTAACCCTGACGCACTACAGCAGGAAATGGATTGACCACAATTATGGAAGGGTGGTGCCATCAGGCGCCAAGCTAATCTGGCACTATCCTGAATTATCATGGTTGATCAATCTCCTACAACTAGTACATAGTTGTTAGGTGAAACTTCCAAAATATGTGAAATAGGCCTTGAGGTATTTGGTTAATCACAGTGTTTATTCACACTAACTTCCACTTTGAAAAACTAAGGTTTTTTATAAGTAACTTTGTCAAAACAATGGAAATAAAATCTGACACAAGCATTTGTGAAGTAGTAAGTACCGACTATTTTGTAAAACTGGGCAAAATGAAATAAATGTCAAAAATCAATGAAAACCTGTTGTGGCCTGCTCTTTCTTGTGATATATTCTGCAGCCATGAATTTCTGATGGCTGCTCGCTGCACCTGGTTTCCTCGTGCAGAGAGAACACACACACCTAACAGTAAATCTTCTTTGGTGCCTGAAAAGCAAAGGTGTAAACACAACAGTCAACTGGCCTACACACATGTACTGTCACATTTATGGTTGCATTATTTATTGTTTATGGTTCTATCATTTATGATTTCTATTTGTTTTGGAGTTGCTGTTATGGTTATTTTGCATTACACACAAATAATCCACTTTGGCTAGGACTTGTTCACAATCTCAAGGCTGATTTTCTTTGTGTAATCAGTTGTGGAGAATAGTTATTGTTATGTCTAGTTAAAACCTTCCCTGTGTTTTCTTCACAACACACACAAACACACACACACGTCACCCCACCCTTTTTACGTAGTATAATGCTCAAAGAAGAAGATGAAACGAAATATGTTACTGGCAAAGCAGGGAACATGGCAGCATGTTATGACATACAAGACACCTACGACAGTGTCTAAACAAAAGTGTACTAATTACTTTCATACTGTCTACAAGTCTTATAAAATGGCAACATTACTATTACTGAGCACAGTAGCAGACGAAATTAGTTACATGAAAATGTGTGTACATGTTGTCGCAATTTTCACCCGAATGCATGCAACAATAATGCCATAAATGTGAAATGAACTGATTTACCGTCCTGCTTTAGTAGATATTGCTGTCGCAGAAGAAAAGACGCAATGGCCACCAAAACTGCCACGAAACTGCCGCACGAAATGAACGCACGTGTTGACATCTTGGTCGTCTGCTAGTTTGTGACCCAAACAGGAAGTTAAGTTCGATTTAATGACTTCTCTCCCTTAGAACACAGTCTGCAATGCCTTTACTCCAAACGCATTATTTCTTGTTCACTTATTATTTTTTTCATTCAGTACGTTGCATTTAGCACATGGTGTCGAAACATGCGACCTGTTTGCGTTTTGTCGATTATTTTGTCGAAAATATAGTCACCTAAATCAGGAGTTCCTTCCCCTGTCTCACTCTTTCGTGAGTAATAGTCAAGAAGAATCAACAAGTTTCTCCAGTCGTAAACTTCCGTTAGGAAAGCGTCATTGGCTGCACTTGGAAACTGATCAGAAAGTTGACAAAAAATTCAAATGGGTGGTGCACAGACTACGCAAAGAATTGTTTGTGATCTTGGTTCGATTCACATTGCATATATCTCTCTCTCTCTCTCTCTCATGTGTCATTCATAACTGTGCATCTTCTTCCCTTGTCTTGTTTCTACTCTCACTATCATTAAAGTGAACACTGCATTATCCTAACATGAAGTGTAATGTCACTAACAACTACCAAATTTTTAGATTTTGACCAAACAGGGCTCAGTGCAAACATGCTTTATGGTTGTTGTTTTTTTTTTACCTATTTAACACTGAATAGGATATTTATCGACCATGATGGTTGCTGGGCGATGACTGAAAATCTTGGCGCCTGAAAGTGCCAAGCTATTCTGACACTACCTTTGAACTACCATTGTTACCATATAATCTGTCTCTAGTTCAATAAATGTCGCTTTCAGGAGATACAAATAATTTGGAACTTTCATATTAACCCTTTTAGTCCCAAGGTCACATTTCTCAAATTTTGGAGGTGTTGTCTAAGGACTATGTACCAGTTGCAGGAGATGGATTGACCATGATAATTCAAGGGTAGTGCCACATTAGCTTGGCGCCTGAAGGTGTCAAGCTAATCTGGCACTACCCTTGAATTATCATAGTCAATCAATCTCCTGCTGTAGGGACTCGGGGCTAAATGGGTTAAGGTTTAATGTGTTAGTATTTGTTGATGCTGTATAAGTATTGCATTTATGTATTGTGTTTACTTTCTGAATAGGAAACATTCAATGCCCCCAGTAATCCAAAGGTTCCATCAAAGGTTGGAAGACTAATAGGAGCAAGTATGAACTGGAAGGGAGGGGGAAATGAGGAGTTCACACTGTACCTGCCTCATGAGCTGTCAGAGAAAATTTTACAGTACCTGACCCCTAGAGAACTTTGCCAGTTCTCTATGTGCTGTGTGCAGTACAGAGAAGTTGCCAACTCAGATCGTCTATGGTCAGTTTGGGTTTTTTAATTGAAAGTATTTCAGAAATCTACCTTTACCCATTGACTAGCTGCTGACACTTACGCTTGGTGGAAAAGAAACATAACTATACATCTTTTCTGCCAGATGGTATCGTCAATAGCAGTCAAGGGATTAAACCAATTTTGCATGCACAGGGTGGTTACCTATAGTTTGTTTTGTTAGTTTTTGTGTTTTGCAGTGTCAAAAGTTTTTAAATGAGTTCATTCTAATAAAGAGAAGCATGCTGCCTGTGAAATTGATCTGAATGTGTTTGTGCTTGGAAAACAGATATTCAAAATCAAATTGCAGATCATTAGTTTAACTTGATTTTTTCTGTTATTGTCTTATTAGAATGCAGTCACAAGTTATTATCATACCAGTTTCCCTTGCCATGTTACTTCTTCAGACATAATAATTTACTGTCTTAGCATGAGCCTGCCATTTACATGTATTATAATGACTGCGTGCATATGTAAGAACAATGAGCCCAATTGACATTTTCCCAAATTTGAGAACTTTCTTCTGAAGACTATATTTCAGATCTGGATACAGATCAACCATGATACTTTAAGGGAGGTGCTTGAATAGCTTGGCACCTACTATTTTCACACCATCCATAAAGTGTCATGGTCAGAAGGTTTCAAGGTGTTATGCTATCTGGCACCACTTTAAGCTATCATGGTGAGTCAGTCTCCTGTTGTATGTCAGCACTTGATGGGTTAAATGTCCACTACTGCCACAACTGTTCAGAGAAACACTTCTGCAACAGAGTTATGAAATGCTTCAAACAGGTCTAGCTTTGTTCATTTACACACAGGGGAGTCCAGATCAGCACACATTGTCATGATATCAAGTAATTTGACAATGACTCTTCTCTCCTCATGAACAGTGTTCTAAAACAAACAGGTCTAGCTTTGTTCATTTACACACAGGGGAGTCCAGATCAGCACACATTGTCATGCTATCAAGTAATTTGACAATGACTCTTCTCTCCTCATGAACAGTGTTCTAAAAAAAATTGATTGATGCACCGCTAATAGCTGTACAAAATAAACAAGTGTGATTACACATCCAAACTGCCATAGACATTCATTAGGTGTGTCAACAAAGCATAACAAACACAAATGGTGTTGAAATTTGTCCTCAGATTTATGCATGATAGTACTTTATTATTATATATAGTCACTGAAAGCTGCCTACTGTCCACACAGGCTTCACCACTGCCTTGTGCAAGGCTGGCTGCGTTATGGAGTCAGCACAAACATTCTATCTGAGGCCCCACTGTACACAAACTTCACCAATGTATCAGGCAACTCCCCACTCTTTCAGTTGTTTGGTAGGTGCATGCTTCACTATTAGTGCTGGTCTGTGATTTTGGACCTCATGGCTCTAGTCCATAAGATCCAAGATCACAGATACACATCAGTTTTACTTGTTTGGTTTTATTTTGTCACTGTCCTCAAGACACCATTATCCACCTAAATGATGGTAATGACAGGCAACAGTTTGAGCCCTTCAAGACTTCTCTTTGAGAGATCTGTCATCTTGCAAAAAGGGTGGTTGCTCAATACAGCTTTAACTGTATTTTTTATTGCCCCTTTTGGAAACTTTTGTCACAGAAGTCATTGTGCAGGGGCGGATCAGTTACCTCGATCAGGGGAAGGGGGTCCAACTTTTTGTTTGGAACCTCTGACCTCACACAAAAGACCTCCAGACGCCAGACCTTGCTTCCCGGTGAAAGCATGCAACGGGGTTGGAAGGTGGGGGAAGGGTGAGGGCGGGCGGGCAGTGGGGAGTTGGAGTAAACACCAGACCCTGCTTCCCAGTGGCTAAAAATTCAAAGGGGGGGGGGAGGGGGGGGCAGTGTGGCACGCTAAGCGTCCTCCAAATTCTCACCCACCCAATATATCGAAGAGGAAGAGGGAGGGTGGATGGGGGTCCTATCTACCAAAAAGGGACTTTGTTATAACATTTAAAATAATTTTGGGGTGGAGGTGTTCTGTGTTGGGTGGGGATGTTCTATCTCTCCCAGATCTGCCCCTGTTGTGTCCTACAACGTTTTTTCCTAATATCAAAAGCTTTGAGTAGGCAATGAGTAACATTTTTTTGGCTTGAATATATATATATATATATGTGCAATACATTGTTTGTCTGGTTTGTGCATACCCGAGCATGTCATCACTTTAAAATTCATTATTTTGATCATACATTCCTCCACTGTTACATGTGTTTCTAGCGGCACCTGTTGCTGTTCACTGTTTTTTTGTGCATGTGCTTTTGTTGTTGTTATTTTATTTTGTTTTGTTTGGGTTTTGTTTGCTTTTTGTGTGTGTGTTTTGTTTTTGTTTTTTTTTTTTTGTTTTTTTTTGGGGGGGTGCTTTTGGGGTGGGTTTTTTTTGTCAGTGTTACTATAGTTATGTGTCATGTGCAGATATACTGACGAGATGTCACATTTCTCTTTGCTCGTTAGTATATAAAATCAGTTTCACCATTTTTCAAAACAAAGTTGCAGACAACACAAGCCTGCAGCCGTTGTGCAAGTGGAAGCATGTGTTTATGAGTGTGTATCACCTGAACAAGAACTGGGCACTGGGGCGATACACAGTCTCTCCTGTCTTCAGAGGACACAGAGATAAAGTCACAGCCATGGACTGCTCAGGTCAGAATCTTTGTAAAACATTTGTTAATTGGTTGGTTGGTCGTTCTCTCTCTCTCTCTCTCTCTCTCTCTCTCTCTCTCTCTCTCTCTCTCTCTCTCTCTCTCTCTCTCTCTCTCTCTCTCTCTCTCTTAAGTGCTTAGCAAGGACAGATTGTAAGAAAGGCCTGCGCGCCTAATATCTCAATCCTTGGAAAATAAAGTTTCGTTCGTTCGTTCGTTCGTTCGTTCGTTCTCTCTCTCTCTCTCTCTCTCTCTCTCTCTCTCTCTCTCTCTCTCTCTCTCTCTCTCTCTCTCTTCTCTCTCTCTCTCTCTCTCTCTCTCTCTCTCTCTCTCTCTCTCTCTCTCTCTCTCTCTCTCTCTCTCTCTCTTGTATGTTGCCACGGTGTTTGTTTTCCTGTTGTGTTCTGTTTTGTTTCAGTACAGGACAGCGGCTTGTAAGACAGGCATTGAGTTGCCTAAAAGCTTTATCCTGAATAAAAGATTCATCATCATCTCCCTCTCTCCCTCTCTTACTCTGTGTGAGTGTGTATGTGTGTGGTGCGCGCTGGTGTCAGTTTGAAAGGGTGTGCGTGCGTGTACAATCGGAAGACTGAGGAAGGGTGCAACGTTTGAGCAAGGGGTACTAAGATCTCACAACGTGAGCTCTTCAAAGTGTAATAATTGTAGTGTTAGCTCCCTTCTTTCACCGGACGCGCGCTCTGTTGTTGACGCCCCTTCTCCGGTGCCAATCACAGTTATGAAACGAAAATGATGTTGATTTCAGCCGCCGTGCCATTCAGAACGCGTACATTTTGTGGTGTACAGATTATTGAAGAAAACACTTTTTTTCCAGTTAACTCCTTACTGACCCCGCGGACGAAATTAACATTTTTTTGTGTGTGTGTGTAGATATTCTCTGAGGTTTATAACCGCTGGAGACAGATCGACTGACCACGAAATTTTTTAAGGTTGGTGTCAAAATAGCTTGGCGCCTACAGGCGGCTATTCTGACACCAACCTTGAAATATCATGGTCGATCCACATCCGGTCATAAGACTGCTAATTTCTGGGGTGTAACATTATTTAAGTTTATTTTACTGTCTGCGGCCGCTATGTGGCGGTCACAGAGTTAGGGGGATACTATATAGAATCCCTGGTTACTGAAGAATAACTTACGTAAGGGTGGTCTCAGATGTCTCATTACCCGGGGAGCAAAAGGTTCTCGGCTGTGCGTTCAATTTTGTCACTGGAACTGCGGCCGACGCCTGCCCGTCAGTAGACCTATTGCTAGCTCACTCGGTATCCGGCCCATGTTTTTCAGGGTACACACTGGTGAGCGGCAGTCACGACAAGCAGCTGAAGGTGTGGGACATCCGCACCAGTGAGTGTCTCCGCACCTTTTGTGGCCACACGGACACCGTCACGGCGGTTAAAATCAGGGTAGGAACTGCTTCCCAGTCAGGAAACTGTCCTCAGGTCTACATTAGCTGTATTTGGCTCTAAATATTGCTCGTTACAATCTGGCGGCAGTACCGGGGCCGTTGGCTGCAGTTGCCCCGCGCACATCCGTAGTATCCCCCGGCGCATCCTTGGCCGGATTGTAACACGGTTCTAGCCCCACGTCGGCAAAATGCTAAATAGCAATTAAGCCTTTTAGCCTCACGGGTGCATTTCCCAAATTTTGGAAGTGTGACTTAACGACTACTGATGTTCCAGTTGCAGGAGATGGATTGACCATGATAATTCAAGAGTAATGCCAGATTTGCTTGACGCCTTCAGGCGCCAAGCGAACCTCGTACTACCCGTGAATTATCATGGTCAATCCATCTCCTGCTGCAGGGCGGAACCGGGGCTAAATGAGTTAAACACAGGACAAACAATGAGACAATTGACATGGTACACAACTGTCGACAGTAATAACTATATGACATATATGGGCACAACCTCTTTTGGGTGATCGACAGTATATAAAAAATTCTACATAAGGACCGAAATCCTCAAATTTTAAAGTTGTCCTCTAATAATAATAATAATAATAATAATTACGGTATTTATAATGCGCTTATCTTATAATAATTATAACTCTAAGCGCGCAATCACAACTCGCGCACGCATGCGCACGCTTTAGACAACGACTCACGTACCACAGATAGTGAAGAACTGTATTACAATTCTAGAGACAGATCGAGCATGTTAGCTCAAGGGCTATTCGCACGCTATTCTGACACCACCCTTGAACTACATGCACGATCCAAGTCTTGCTGTGGTGTGTCGGGGCTGAATGAGATAATATGACATACATGGGTACAGCTTCATTTCAAGTCCTCATTGAAGTCTTTATTTTATAGTAAACATCATGTATATTTGAGTGAGCACTGATGATGTTTTTTTAACGCCTTTGTGTGCTCGAAATGTTATTGGAGGTATTAAATAATCCAGTCCAACCTAATGTCCAATTTATGGAAATATGCCACACCGCCAACTTGAACGGACCACGGTCATCGGTAGACATCAATACCGGGCATAGTTAGACCATTTCTGAGGTTTTTCTGCGGAAGCGTCATTGAAGGACCACTTTACGTTGACATATAGGGAAATCGTTTAAATCATATGTATGAGTTTAGATTACTCCCATGTGTATGAGTTTAGATTATTCCCATCTCGTTTGAGTTTTTGTGAAACTGGGCCACATCCCCACCCACAAATCTTTCTACGCCACTGGATATAATCTTTGTAGTAAATTGTTTTGCTCTTGCCATTCCCAAGCTAGGCCGTTGTAATACTTTTCTGCCAGTTATAGCCTATGGTCACAGGAGGTCTGCCAGTGAAGGCAAAAGACATCAAGTCCATTTTTGTGAAAAGCGAGATTTTCATTGGATAAAAATAAAAATCTCACTTTTCACCAAACAAATGGACTTGTTGACTTTTGCCTTCCTAGGGCAGATGTAACTGTGTACATAACAATTATGTTTGTCAGGACCACTATGCCATCACGGGGTGCGGGGACAGCGGCGTGCGTGTATTTGACCTCAAAACTGGCAAGGTGGCCTTTTCATTTCAAGGTCATAGCGGCAGCGTTGATCACATCCACCTCATAGATAACTTGGTCATCAGCGCTGCAACTGACAGGTAACGGTCAACTTCTCTTCGGTGTCAGGACTGAAACCGTTGAACCTTGACGTTTTGGAAGACATGTAATCAAACATGCTTCTGCTGTTAAAAATAATAATAATAATAATAATAATAATAATAATAATAATAAAATTTTAAAAATAATAAATCAGCACATAATACAGGCGTTTTATCCCAATTGAAAATCGGCTCAAAGCGCCGCCACTACTGAACTGAACCCAACAAGCACGCTCAAGTGAATCACACGCATTCACCCACACACTGTACACAAACACTGAACATTCACGTGGTGCTAAGGGCAAGCTCAAGCGAGCTACTGAGGTTTTTTGGAAAATTAAATCGTTTATATTTGAATTGCGATTAAGTGGGCTGAAATCACTTGCACCTGGGAATATAGGAAAAGCTGCTATTAGAGATCACCTGTCATTAAGGCCATCATTCAGGTGGCTTTAGCCACCTGAATGATGGCCTTAATGACAGGTGACATTGTTTACCCTTTAAGACTTCTCGTGATACAGTACCGGCCGTTTTAGACAACATTAAGGTGGTTGCTCAGATCAGGTTTTACTGTACATCACTAATGTGTAGATCTTCAGTTGACTGATTCTTTCAAACCTGTTAGTACTGGTACCATCTTCTGCACGTCTCTTACGTCAGTGATGAAGCACTTGGGTCCCTGGCAGTTGGGTAAATTCATACAATCAGTTGCTTTGTTATGTTCTGGTTTTTTTTTAAATTTTAATGAAATGTTATCCTTTATTTACTTGTGTACATTATTTTCATTTCGCTTGCCAGGACTTTGCAGTCGATTTATGTTGGATCTTTTTTTTAAATGTGTGTTACTTATTTTGCTATTATACATGTGTGCAAGATTTGATTTGTGGTTTAATTGCTGTTAGGAAATGCCCAAAGAAGAATGAAATATGCTTGGAAGGTTGTACTTTCTAAGCGTGGTCTCTCTCTCTCTCTCTCTCTCTCTCTCTCTCTCTCTCTCTCTCTCTCTTTATTTTGCATGCGTGGGTGTCACCTTTTCGGTCTGGATTTAATTGCCGGTGTTTTGTACATGTGTTTGTTTGTTTTTTGTTGCTTTTTATCATTGCTTATCATGTTCTGTCTGGTCAAGTTATTGTCCAGTGACGGCGACTGTATAGTATTATTCTACTAAATAAATCATGTTTAACCCATTTAGCCTCAAGACCCTACCACAGGAGAAGGATGGATCATGATAATTCAAGGGTAGTGCCAGATTAGCTTGGCGCCTTCAGGCGCCAAGCTAATCTGGCACTACCCTTGAATTATCACGGTCCATCCATCTCCTGCAACCGGTACTTAGTTGTCAGGTGACAGCTGACTCCAAAATTTGGGAAATGGGGCCTTGGGGTTAACAAGGTTAATCCTAGCTTTACGCACATGCAGAATTTCTAGCAATATCAGTGAACTTGTCGACATTTTTTATTCCCTGTCTCTATGGCAGAACGTTACGGGTTTGGTGTCTGAAGGAAAAGTGCTTGCTCCACACGCTGAGGGGCCATGACGATGACGTAGAAGTAAGTTGACAACCGCCGTCGGTACAAAACACTGCTTATACTTATACTAAGTGAACCCGTCAGTACTATGACCCCAATAGCAAAAGGTCTTCGGGCCGACGACGGCCCGCAGTTGGCCCGCGCACGACTGTGCGCGGGCCCAACTGTGGCCGCCGTCATGCCCAAGGACTTTTGCACACTGCGGGTTGCACTTCAGTCATGCACATGCCACCTCAGTTTTCGCCTCCCCTCATCATTCCTAGCGGTACCCCCTTACGGATCTGTGCTTTGGCATTTGGTGTTGTAGACTGTTTGACATCGGAGCGCACGCAACGTTTTTGCCAAATACCTCCGCAAAGAAAGACTTTTCTGTACCACTTTAAGTCATTCAGCCCGACACACGTCAAATTTTGGAGGCGTCATCTAGCAACTATGCATCTGTTGCAGGAGATGGATTGACCATGATAATTCAAGGGTAGTGCCAGATTAGCTTGGCGCCTGTCGGCGCCAAGCTAATCTGGCACTACCCTTGAATTATCATGGTCGACCCGTCACCTGCTGTAGTGCGTCAGAGCTGAATGGGTTAACAACAAATATCATTTAGTGCCAATTGACCTAATGTGAAATATTTGTTACTGAACTCCCATGATTTGTCGATTTTGCTGTACAATCGTAAAAATTTCATGGAAAGACAAGAACAGGCCGTTTTCAATACCCTAAATAGAGCCCCCGGCAGATTTCAATATCGAGGTCAAGCATGCAGACTTCATGTATGCCCGCGCTCTTTCAGGTTTGAAAACTTGGCCAATTCACGCGCAATGGATCTTCCTTATACTGGGCGTAACATATCTGGGGGCACATTTTCAGCAAAACTGACACATTTTTCGAGTTTCTTAAAAGTAAATAGTATTATGTCAACTGTCACTGGATGATAATTGAAAGGCTAAGATTGGTATAGAAAAGTGTCTCTTTGCGGAGAAAATTGTGAAAAACGTTGTGCGCTCTGATGTCAAACGACCTATACTCGCGGTTTTCCAGCTTAGCACGGATTTTAATTCCATCGATACAATTGTCGTGTTTGTCTTGAGAAAATACCGTTTTGCCTACACATCTATACTCTGGTACTGATATGTGACAGTGTGTGTCCACGCACGGGCGACACGTGGTCTCGGGGTCGTGGGACAAGACGCTTATCCTGTGGGACGTGGACAAAGGCAAACTCCTACTTCAGTGTCGCGGACATACAGAGGGTAATCTGTCTTGGAACGCAGAGAAGAACCCAACAGAGAAATAAACACGCTTAGAAAAGACAGTTACAACACAGTTTATTAATCTTTTGTTTGTTTGTCAATTTTGAAAAAGGGTATAATTTTACCCTTTTTCAAAATAGACAAACAGATATAGAGTTCAGTCGCTATTTATCTCATTATCACAGAAGAACAAAAAAAAAAAAAAGGGGGGGGGGGGTATTTACCAAAAATATTAATAAATTGTGTTGTAACTATCTTTTCTAAGCGTGTTTCTTTCTCCGTAGTGTTCTTCTCTGCATTTTACACGCTTGGCGCTCACCATTTTGGTCTGGATTGCATATTTGTCTTGGAACGCCTTTTACGTGGCCAGTGAGCAAAAGGTCCTTAGGTCCTAAGTCGGCAGTATCTGGTCTTGTGAAGGCAATAAAGCATGTTCATTTTGTATGTGAAGAGCAATATTGTCGTTGTATTTCAATGAAAATCTCGCCTTTCACAAAATGGACTTTCTGTTTGTCTGCACAGGGCAGATCTCTTCATGACAAAAAGGCTACAACACGTCCACCCTGTTGTTGTTAGTAGGGAGTTTTAAGTAGCGTCCACGACACCGAAGTGATAATGGACGTGCCCTAATGTGTTATGGGGAAGAGGAACAGCTATTGCCTATGGAGTACGACCTGAACACTGATCAATTTAGACGCACTTCAGCCGTGCCACATTAATTTACCTTTCAAAGGACATGCTGTATAGAGCAATGCCGGCTTTTTCGCCTGGGCACGCCCACACCACCTCGCTGATTGATATTTCAGAGTGTGACATGCATTATCCTTTCTTTGGGCGCTTCATATACGTGTATTTAGCTACCATTCATTGAGTGGTATTTAAGTCATCACTAAGGAGAGAAAAACTGAACATCGCCCAACTGCAAGAGGCATAGATACACATGAGCCCCTACAATTGCGGGGGCTCATGAGGATCTATGCCTCTTGCTGAAACTACTGTGTACCCACGTTCCGTTGACGAATGGCACTCTTTGGCGTTGAATGAACACAGATTTCAGAATCAAAATGTGCGTCCAGTGGCAACCTGGAAGGGCTTAAGCAAGAGACACAGATTCTCATCAGTCTCTGCAGTTTCAAGGGCTCATGAGAATTATGCCTCTTGCCCCAAGGCATTTGATGATCGTTGCGAATTCAACCGCTCTATACAACATACAACACAACACGGGTAGTAGATTTTGCAACGGTCATCTCACGCCTGTAATCTTGCCAGACGACATCAAGGTACCGAACTACCGATCCGCCCCTGGTCAGTGGAACGGCCGACGATGATCGTGCCCGTTTCTCACAGTTTCCCCCACAGTCAGTCGACGATATTGATGACGATGATCAGGGGCGGATCAGTTACCTCGAGGGGGTGGGGTGGGGGGAGGCTCCAACCTTTTGTTTGGGACCTTCAACCTGACACCTGATAACAACAACAAAAAAAGGCTTCCCCGACGCTAGACCTTCTTCCAGTGGCCGAAAAATCAAACAAGTGTGTGTGTGTGGGGGGGGGGGGGGAGGTTGTGTTCAAACTCGCCCGAAAAAATCAAATAGGAAGGGGGTGGGTTTCCAAACACCCAAAAAAATCAAATAGGAAGGGGGTGGGTTTCCAAACACCCAAAAAAATCAAATAGGAAGGGGGTGGGTTTCCAAACACCCAAAAAAATCAAATAGGAAGGGGGTGGGTTTCCAAACACCCAAAAAAATCAAATAGGAAGGGGGTGGGTTTCCAAACACAAAAAAAAATCAAATAGGAAGGGGGTGGGTTTCCAAACACCCCAAAAAAGGGACTTTGTTATATCATTTAAAAAATTTTTTTTTTTTTTTTTTGGGGGGGGTCCGAAACTCCTAGGATCCCCCCCCCCCCACCAGATCCGCCCCTGACGATGGTGATTTGATAATGACGGTATTGATCTGTGTTGCTTCCAGCCATCACGGCGGTGCAGTTTGACGAGAAGAAGGCGGTGAGCGGCAGCGCTGATGGTGACGTCAGACTGTGGAACCTGCACACGGGACAGTGTGACGTGGTCATGTCGGTGGGACACGACAACGAAGTGGTGCGTACAGCAGTTAGTCATTCCTAACTCGGTACCGCAGAATCAGGTCGAAGACAGTAGGTCGAGCCGCTTTACAGTAAGGACAGACAGCAGTCTGTGCCCCTGTGTAGTAAAGGTTAAAATAAACCGTTTCTCTGGATCGCCTCGATCACGGTGGAGGCATGCGTCTTCATAGCAGTCGTACTTCCCAAATTTTGGAAGTGTTACTTCCTATGTGACTATGTACCAGTTGCAGGAGGTGGATTGACCATGATAATTCAAGGGTAGCGACAGGTTAGCTTGGCGCCTTCAGGCGCCATGCTAACCTGTCTCTACCCTTGAATTATCATGGTCAGTCAATCTCCTGCTGTAGGGACTCGGGGCTAAATGGGCTAATACGGGATAAGTCCCTCATCTTGTAGATGTCAATGAGGCAATTCCTTGCAAGCCAGAGGCATATATTCTCATGAGCCTCTGAAGCAGATCGAGCGGCCTGGATGAATCCGCGTAAATGTTTTGAGTCCTACACACCTACTTCTCCTCGCGCTGGGACCATACGGCGTTGAGGCGCGTCCCCTTGGTGGTGGATAGGGGGTCCCTCGTGAGAGGGGTGCACCGAATGAAATAAGGTGCCGTGAACCAACATGGTCTAAGGGAAGGTGACCCCGACAGAAAACCCCTGGTCCTCCTAGTAAGGGGGTTGGGCGTGGGGGTAGCTTCCCCACCCTGCAAAAAAGGAAATAGCTACAAAAACGCCGACGAAAAGACTAACAGTAATTCCTTTCCTGGAGGAGGAAGGTTCTTCTACTAGAAGACTTATGACGTCCTGTGGTGAAAGCCGGAAGTCTTCGGAAGCCACAGGACCGAGCCACCTCTCTCTATCCAGGGATACAACCATGGGCACATGGAACGTCAAGACCATGTACCAGAGCGGCAAGGCCGCCCAGATAGCAGCGGAAATGCACAAGTACAACCTTTCCCTGCTAGGCATCAGTGAAGCCAGATGGACGCAGTCTGGCCAGAAAAGGCTGTTAAGTGGGGAGATGATTCTGTATTCAGGTCATGAAGAGGAGAATGCCCCCCATACAGAAGGAGTAGCACTCATGCTGTCACCAGTGGCACAGAGAGCGCTGATGGGCTGGGAACCTCTTGGGCCAAGAATTATAACAGCAGCCTTTAGAACCAAGAAAAAGCTCAAGCTGAACGTCATCCAGTGTTATGCGCCCACCAATGACAGTGACGAGGAAGAGAAACAAGAGTTCTACGACCGACTCCAGAGTGCCGTGGACAAATGTGCGGAGCGAGACATCACCATCGTCATGGGCGATTTTAATGCCAAAATAGGGGAGGACAACACCGGATACGAAGAGGTGATGGGGAGACAGGGACTAGGCTCGGAGATGAGTGAGAACGGGGAGAGGTTTGTAGACTTTTGTGCTCTAAACCGACTTGTCATTGGAGGCAGCATCTTCCCACACAGAAGAATACACAAAGCAACTTGGGTCTCACCTGACCATACAACAGAGAACCAAATAGACCATATCTGCATTAGCAAGAAATTTAGAAGATCCCTTCAAGATGTTCGAGTGAGGAGGGGAGCAGATGTCGCCTCAGACCACCATCTGCTTACCTTAAGAATGAAGCTCAAGCTAAAGAAAAGCCGCACAGAGACAACAAGAAGACAGCACTATAATGTAGGCCTCCTGAGAGAAACTGGAGTTAGAGAAGAGTTCAAACTGGTGCTGTCCAACCGGTTTCAAGCGCTACAGGAGCTAGTAAATGAAGAGGAGGCGGTCACCACAGAGCAGCAGTGGAAGGCAGTTAGAGAGGCGCTGAACTCAACCTGCAAAGACACTGTAGGGTTCAGGAAACACCACCACAAGGACTGGCTGTCGGCACAGACCTTGAAGAAGATAGAAGCGAGGAAGCAGAAGAAAGCAGCGGTCAACAACAGTCGCACGAGAGCAGCCAAAGTAAGGGCACAGGGGGAATACTCGGAAGCCAATCGCGAGGTGAAGAGGAGTATCAGGGCAGACAAGAGGGCCTACACAGACAGCCTGGCAGCAGAGGCAGAAAAGGCAGCAGGCAGCGGCAACATGAAACAGCTCTACGACATTACCAGAAGATTGTCGGGTAAGTATGGCCATACAGAAAGACCAGTAAAAGACAAAGAAGGCAAGCCTATTGCAGACAGAGCAGACCAACTCGACAGATGGGCCGAGTATTTTGAAGAGTTACTGAACAGACCTAGCCCACCCGACCCCCCCGACATCCAGCCGGCAGAGACCGACATACCCATCAGCTGTGACAGACCCAGCCGGGAAGAGATCAGAAAAGCAGTGGCATTTTTGAAGAATGGCAAAGCAGCAGGGCCAGATGGCATCCCAGCGGAGTCTCTGAAAGCAGACCTAGAGACAACAGTTGAGATGCTGTACCCACTGTTTGGAAAGATCTGGGAAGAGGAGGTGATGCCAGCTGACTGGAAGGAGGGGTACCTAATCAAGCTTCCCAAGAAAGGCGACCTCAGCAAGTGTTTCAACTACAGAGGAATCACCTTGCTGTCAGTACCAGGAAAGGTCTTCAACAGGATCATCCTAGAGAGAATGAAGAGCTCCGTTGACCCCCAGCTGAGAGACCAGCAAGCAGGATTCAGGAAGAACCGATCATGTACAGACCAGATCGCCACTCTCCGCATCATTGTGGAACAGTCTCTGGAGTGGAGCTCCCCGCTGTACGTCAACTTTGTGGATTATGAGAAAGCATTTGACAGCGTGGACCGAGAGACTCTGTGGAAACTCCTACGACACTACGGTGTACCCACAAAGCTCGTCCGCCTGATCAAGAGCAGCTATGATGGCATGACATGTCGCGTGATCCACGAAGGGCAGTTCACCAGAGAGCTCCAGGTCAGAACTGGTGTCAGGCAGGGGTGTCTGCTGTCTCCGTTCCTCTTCCTACTGGCCATAGACTGGGTCATGAAGATGACCACAGAGCACAGACGAAGTGGAATACAGTGGACACTGTGGACACAGCTTGACGACCTCGATTTTGCAGACGACTTGGCATTACTGTCCCACACTCATCAACAAATGCAGGACAAGACCACGAGGCTTGCTGACATCTCGTCCCAAGTGGGCCTCACCATTCACAAACAGAAAACAAAGACAATGAGGCTGAACGCAACCAGGGAAGAACCAGTCTTGCTTGCTGGCACCCCGTTGGAGGAGGTGGAGTCCTTCACCTATCTCGGGAGCATCATAGACAAAAAAGGCGGCACTGATGCAGATGTCAGAGCACGAATCGGTAAAGCCAGAGCAGCCTTTCTCCAGTTGAAAAAAGTGTGGAGTTCCAGAGAGCTGTCACAACACACCAAAGTCCGGATTTTCAACTCCAATGTAAAAGCAGTTCTCCTATATGGAGCAGAGACATGGAGATTGACAAAAACCACAGTCAACAGAGTACAGACCTTCATGAACAGTTGCCTTAGAAGAATTTTGAAAATCCACTGGCCAGAGAAGATCAGCAACGTCAGACTCTGGGAGAGAACAGAGCAAATAACAGCAGAGAATGAAATTGGGCGAAGAAGATGGGGATGGATCGGTCACAGTCTGAGAAAGCCAGCTTCCAGTATCACTAGGCAGGCATTGTCATGGAACCCCCAGGGAAAGAGGAAAAGAGGTAGGCCGAGAAACTCCTGGCGTCGAGACCTCCAAGCAGACATCAAGAGACTGGGAACCACCTGGAGTAGAATCGAAGGAGAAGCACAGGACAGGAGTTGCTGGAGGTCTCTCGTCGACGGCCTATACCCGGGTAGGGGTGACAGGCGTAAGTAAGTAAGTAAGTACACCTACTTCTGACTTGGGGATAACCTGCATGGACCGTTGGCAGGGGAGTCGGTTTGTTGGTTGGCTGGTTGGTTGTGTCGGTGACGGGGCTGACCGGTTTGTTGATTTGTTATTCTGTTTGTTGTTCGGTAGGTTGTTAGGTTGGCTGGTTGGTCGGTCAGTCGTTGGAGTTGATTGGGCGGTTGCTTGGAATGTTGCTTGCTGGTCAGGTCGTACTCGCTGGCGAAATTTTAGCCCATCGGTGTGTCCTTCCCGTGTGGCTTTCTTGACTGACGCCAGTCAGATCGCACTGCACCACTGACTTGGCACTCGAAACTATGATATGCACGTAGTGCCATGCATTCAGATACTGAAACGAGTTATGTATTAACTCATTCGAGACATGCCGCATCTGGAGACGTGGCTTCAGTTATGCCGCGTATCCGGATGCTGCATGTCTCGAACTGATGTGTAAAAGGGTTTGCGGCGTTTGTATTGTATTGACAGTAATTATCTCAGGCCGTGTACCGTCACACTGCCGTAATGGCTGCTTTCGGTGCGTATTGAATGTACCCCGTCAAATCCTCATGAGCCCTCGCAGAGGCATCTTCTTAGTTGTTTTTTACGCCCGTTTTTCTGTTACCTTATCACACGAGTACACAGCTGCCCGTCACTGACGTGTCGTGCAGGTGCGCGGAGTCTATGCCGAACAGCTAGTCCCAATTAGAACATTTCCCACGTTCTTATAGTTTTTCAGTCGGCTTAACTGGCATGGGAATAGATTGGTCTTGCGATGGAACTTTGCAAGAGAGCGGGCTAGATTAACGATTTGCTTTGACATGCCGACAGACTCCAGACACTAATTTGTGCGTTCAGGTTGCGGGAGATAGATTGGTTTTGATAAAACGTAAATGGTACCGAGCCCCTGCGGATTAGTTGGCATAGGCCCAAGTGGCGCAGTCAGTCTCTCTTTCGGTCGATCACAGCGGTTCCGGCATCACCCGGTGAGCCGAAGGTCCTGTTGTCCAAGTCAAGCCTCTGCTGCACCGCGCACAGTTGTGGGTGGGTGAGATTCTTCAACAGCAAAGATTAACCCATTTAGCCCCGACACCCCACAGCAGGAGATGGAGTGACCATGATAATTCAATGGTTGAGTTAAGGCGCCAAGCTAATCTGGCACTATCCTTGAATTATCTTGGTCACTCCGTCTGCTGCAACCGGTACGTAGTCGTTAGGCAGCACTCCCAAATTTGGGATACTAATGCAGCCGTGGGGTTAAATGGGTTAAGAGACGGGGAGGGTGGGGGTGGGGATGGGGATGGGGGGTGTGGAGAGGGGGGAGGGTTGGGTTTGAATCTAGGCAAAGACTTGGGTGGTGTAGCGCAGGCAGGCTGTGAGCTTGCTCTGTCAACAGTCTTTATCTTCCGTACCGGTTCCCTCATAGATTTCCCGGCTTTCTTAGAGTGAAATCCCGACGACCTCCTTCCACAAAGAAACATAGTAGTAGAACTGCACTGCATGTAGTAGTAGGAGTACACTAGAACCCGTTTTGCGCGGCCACCTTTTTTTTTTTTTTTTTTTTGCAAAAAAAAAAATCTGACAAGACGTGCTAGCTGTCTCAAGAGAAGTCGTGATGGGCAAGATGCCACCTGTCATTATCCTTTTGGCTGTCGGTAGCGCTTTTTGTCGCGATGATTCCTGCAGGAATCATCGCGACAAAAAGCGCTACCGACAGCCTAAGGGTCAGAAGCCATTGTTTAGGGGGCTACAGCCACAGGTCTGAATGACGGTCTTTATTGACAGGGGGTCTCTCCGCATAAGGGTGTTAACGCAAAGCCGGCGCGTCAGTTTTGCAAGTAGTAGTAGACCCTCGAGCACTGAAGTCTGTGGTGACACACGCATGTCCAGCTCTCTTGCGCGGCATAGCAGGCTGGTGGTGTTCGCTCGTAGAGTGTCAGTGCCAGACCTGAACGGCTCCCCACAATCCACAGATATACAATACTAAGATATATAGCAGTGTATGCACCTTCAGGGTAAGACATATAACAGTGTATGCACCTTCAGGGTCTCCAACTCCATCATCAAAAGCACAGTTTACAGATTTACAGTTTACAGGTGATTCCTGAAGGAATCGCCTCGACAAAAATCGCTGCCGACAGCCAAAGGGTTAAGAACATGCGAAACGGACTCCCGATTTCTTTATTTCAGTTTGTTTAGTCAGTTAGCTGCACAGATCGACCATTACAGTTCAAGGGTAGTGACAGAACAGCTGGGCGCCGTTAACTCATTCGAGACGTGCCGCCTCCGAATACGCGGCATAAGCCGCGTACCCAGAGGCGGCACGTCTCGAATAAGTTAAATCTGTATGCAACCCCATTTTTTTCCCCTCACTGAGAAGGGAGCACAGGCATAGCGGTGTATGTGGTCTGCTCCTTCAGTCTCAGCAAGGGGAAAAAGGTGCATAGATATGTCTAGCTATTCTGAACTTCCATTGTGGATGGACATCAAGCTATTCACACTTGATCTACCATGGTCGATCCAGACGTAGTGTGTCAGAGCTGAATAACATAGAAATTAGATTACGCCTGACACAAAATACATCACGAGTGCGGCTCAGTTCGACCGAAATTTTAAATGGTGCCGGTTTCCGCGCTTATTTTATCGGTCCAACTGGGCATGAGTGATTCAATTTGTGATGGGTCATTAATAATTTAATATATTTGTATGACTTTTTTAAAAAGATTTTTAACCTCGGAATCGAATTTTGTTTCTCTTCAAAGTGGTGCTGTGCCACAGTCGGGTTGCTCTTACTCAATGACTGATCGTTATGAAGCAGTAACATTAAAGTACGGCGGTGACCGCACAGCCGTATCACCACACGTTAACTGAGAAAGCCCTGTACCACATTATCGGGAGAAGCGTGTGATTTGTATAAAAATACTTATATTTCATTGGTTCAAACCCAGTGCGCAAAGGCCATCGGGCTGGCATCGGCCGCCGTTGGGCCAACGGCGGCCGACGTCGGCCCGATGGCCTTTTGCGCATTGGGAAGCTTTCGACTAGAGCTGAACAGCAGTGAACAAGGTGCATACAGGCGAAGCGCGCGCTAATGCCGACTAATTGAGCCACACTTATCTTGTGAATTCCGATGCCAAGCCAAAAGAATTTTGCCAACGCTCCAAGACTGACTGCATTTTTAAAACTGTAAATAAAATTCTCCTTTTGAGAAGGAGCTGATCTCGGTCAGGAAGAGACATAGATTCTCATGTGCACCTGCACACCCTGCTGGGGAGAATCTCTGTCTCTTGCAGATGTAAGGGAAAACTCCACGACAGGCAAGTGCATAGTTTCACACTCCATATAAAACTCTCATTTAGAAAAACAGCTGGAGTCAGTCACCGTCAGCAAGAGGCATAGAGTCTCACGAGCCCCTGCATCCTGCAGGTGCTCATGCGAATCTATGTCTCATGCAGATGGAAGGCAGGGGGACGGAAGACAGCTTTGCGGCCTTGTTCATAATAGGACCCGTAAAGCCTACGCATGCACTTAGCATTCAGACGGACCAGGTGGGGCATAGGTTCAAATGATATGTGATTGCGGATTGTGTGTGTGTGTGTGTGTGTGTGTGCGTGCGTGTGTGTGTGTGTGTGTGTGTGTGTGTGTGTGTGTGTGTGTGTGTGTGTGTGTGTGTGTGTGTGTGTGTTTTAAACTAAATAAATCTTTGTGTCGATCCATCTCCGGCATTTGACGCGGATCAGAGTTCGTGCTATTGAGATGATAAACCTTTGAATACAACTGTATTGTCCTCACGTTACCAACAGGGACCTGTCAGGTACATGTATTTTGTCACAACATTTGCGTACGCTGTACTTTGTGAAAAGCCGGTTATGGCACTTCTACAATAGTTTTGACATGCATACACATGCCATGACACCTGCACAAACGTTTCGAAGCAGGCATGAAATCTACATGTAAATAAACATGTGTCAGATACATAATATTAATACTCAAGTTCATGAATAGTAATTATGTTTAAGTATTATTAAAACTTTTGTTGGAAATATGACATCTTGAAAAACGAAGTAGAGCAGGTGCGAAGTAAGTTCATTTTCAGTTGTAGAATTACACTGTTTGTTTGTTTGTTGTTGTCTTTTGGTGTTGTGTTTTGTGTTGTTGGTTTTATTTGGGGGGGGAGGGAGGGATGTTCGCGGGGCATATGTGTGACCGAGACGAGGGGATGTAATGATGTGCAGGTAGTGTGGGTGTATTTGACAAAAGGGAGCTAACTCTTGTCCATGGTTCTCATTCTTTTATTTTATGACCAACAAAAAGCAATACCTGAAAAATAAAAATAAAAGGATATAAGTAAACAATGTTAAAGAATATAAAATCTAAGGAAACGGAAAATGTCATGCACCAATAGCAAACCAATAATTAATCAAACGAACTATTCCAAAGCTGTACAAATAAAACCACTAAATCTCTACTCGGCAAAGACTAAATACTAAAATACACAAATTAGGAGGCCAATAAACTCAATATAGTCTTACAGAAGCGAGCCACTATGATTTGGAATCATAGAGGTACGCTACCGTAAATATGGCCACAAACAAGTACATACGTAATGACTGTACTAGCGGTAGCATGACAGATGCCCTCCAATAGGCATAGAGATCCTAGAGGTGGGCACCTGCATGCAACGAATAAAAAGTGTCACGTTCCCGTATGATTCAGAATCCTAGGGGCGCGCAACTGCGTTAGCAAAATTGAAATACCACCAAATCATAACCGATGAATTACAACTAGTAACTATTACCCGTGTTATCAGCCACGTTCCCGTAGGATCGAGGATCCTAGGGGTTCGCGGCTGCGTACGGTGTGATTATGGTTGCCGCAGAAGCGTTCCCGTATGATCGGGGATCATAGGGGCGCGCACCTGCATCTTTGGTAAAACATGTTCACACGCTGATGCATGACCAACGCAAACATAGGAATAAGCAAAATCAATGAGTAACTACGTAATCTCATGGGTAAATGGCAAGTAACAAATGCATGGCAATGCATAAACAAACATGGCGGATAGTAGTGACGTCAATGAGTAGCACAGGTAGGGAGTACTAGCAAAGCGATAGACAAAGGAGAGAGAAGACAGAGCATAGAGTCAAAATGGCAAGGGAGCCCAACATAAGAATGAATACAAAAGCAACTAACATAAATTTAACAAAGCGATGCTGATACCTCAAGATTGTCAACCTCGAATAACTATGTTCTCCTTAAATCGGAATTGGATTCAAGTTCTGACGCAAGTAATACCGGCGCTACAAACTGCGGTGATCCCCACAATCACACTGTAATGACTTAAAATTCAAATCTAAATGCACTCGATCATGGCGGTGACGCTATCGCCACGCCACGACCGGTCATGGTACCGTCTAACGCGGAAAGGCTCTTCAAAGACTAGATAACCTACACAAACTCTCGATCGTTCCCACAAGACAGTAATAATGATCGAGCCAAAGCTACATTCTCCAACTTCGAGCACTGACGTTACAAATGTGAACAAAAGAGAAACCACCCCAAAGTTACAATGTGAATCGCAACATATTATAAACAGCGGAAACACATTATCCAAAACTCAGTGGCTTCCTAAAATGCGAGGTCTGACAATAATGAAGAATCAAACTTCCTAAAATGCGAGGTCTGACAATCAAACATCAAGAAAATCATCACTTAGCAAAAATACACAATGAATATGTACACAAAATAATCACTACTTACAGGGCATTCGACCCGCAGTCCAGTTTCCCGCAGAAACACAGTGAACTTGAATACTCGATGTGACGCCGGCACGCTACTAGCTATATGCACTAATACTAGTACGCAAATAGTCGTCTGCTACACGCCGGCCGGATGCTCGGCTTTAAATAGGCATAGCGCGGGCCGCTTAGAGAGCAGCTCTCTCACGGAGCCGAAACGATTCGGCCAGACAAAGAAAAGAGCGAAAACTGTGCTAGTTCCAACCTGAATAAACTTTGATAACTAGCGAACTATACATTCAATACTAATAAATCTTAGCATTTCCGAAAGAGAATTTAAAGGGCTTGTCAATGAACTAAATCAGGAAAAGCTTAACGCTAAACTGAATTTAATATGAATTTTTAATGACCGTCACACAAGCCAAGTGAAATGTGAAAAAGCATGAAAAACGTAAATCTAACTAAGACAGATTACAGACCGTACAAAACCAAATAGATATTCTAAAAGCAGGAACTGTGCTGAATCTAATGACTATTGAAACAGCCTTCTACGTTTACTAGAACGGAAGCTATGAGGCTTCAAAAATAAGCAAAAGACACAAGTTACAAAACCATTACTACAACAGAAGACTCGCTGCGCCACACAAGTGGTGCCGTCACGGCTAGCGGCTGAACGGGGAACCTAAGACGTGGACTAAAAATAGCTACATGGGGCCAGAGGCATATGGCGCTCTGCTACATATGTTTCAAAGATATATTCTTCATTTTCATCCTGATTTCAGCTACACTTTGTTTAAATGAACACAGCGTGAACTGAACGAAAAAGAGATTTAACTGACACTTAACCCATTTTAGCCCCACGGGCGCATTTCCCAAATTTTGGAAGTGTTACTTAAAGACTATGTACCAGTGGCAGGAGATGGCTTGATCATGATAATTCAAGGGTAGTGCCACATGAGCTTGGCGCCTTCAGGCGCCAAGCTCATCTGGCACTACCCTTGAATTATCATGATCAACCCATCTCCCGCTGCAGGGTCTCGGGTCTAAAAGGGTTAATTATGTTTTCCTGTTTCAGTACTGTGTTGTGTACAACTCCGAAGTGATCGTGTCCGGTTCGTCTGACAGTATGGTGCGGATATGGAGTCACGCAGGTCAGTCACTCATTTGATATCATTAACCCCTTGACCGCCCGTACTGACAACATCGCTCAGCGAAAGAAACGCATAGCTACAATCTGTGCAGCTTGTGCAGTGTATTTGATTGACAGTCATTGTTGATCCGTCACTATAATTTCCCAGCTTTGTTGATTGTTTGTTTTTTCTACACTGACTTCTCTCAGGCGGATATTGAGGCTGTTGTTCTGTTTACTTGTGTGGACGTTAGTCTGCGCGTGAGGTGCCTCGCCCGCTTCCCCCTCCCTTCTCCTCCCTCTCCCTCTTATCCCCCCCCCCCACTACCCTGCCCCCTTCCCTTCCCGCTCTGCCACCTCTCCATCCCTCCTTCCCTTCCACCCAACGGTAAAAAAGAAAAACCGCAGTGAAAAGTTCATGTCAGGCACCTCTAAACGCTGCCAACATCGTGAATTGTTCATAATTGACTGTTTTGGCACGCGTGTCAAACTCAGCGATTCAGTCTTTCCGAAGCCATCCCTACTAATCCCCACCCCCCCACCCCCACCCCACACACACACACACACACACACACATAACCTAAATGACCCTCTCTTCGTCAGTTCTGACCATCTGCAAGAGACATAGATTCTCATGAGCCCCAACAATCGCAGGGGCTCATGAGAATCCATGCCTCTTAGCAAGAATCGGTTTCGTTTTACGATTTGGCGGAGGTCATGCGGGGTGACTTCTGTGACTAAATCCCTGTTTTAGGCCTGATGTTGCGTGGCATCTAAGTCCACTTCTGGTGTGAAATCCCTATGGATTGCATCGTCTTTTCGAGGCACATAGACGTTAATGCGACTGATAGTCGCCACCAAGAGGCAATGTAGCTCTTCAGCTTTCACATGCTGCAGGGATACATTAAAATCCATGTCTATTGCTGATGAATAATTTGGGCCATTGGACGAGGTACACTGAATTTTCTTTCCATGAGAAACAGAAAAATGTAAATCGATGTCACAATCACGATGACGCCTGCCAACAGTTTTAGATGTTGACTTCTACGGGCCCTTGTACTCAGTTGAGGCTCATGAGGATCTGTGCCCTCTTGTAGACGGAAGGCGTTCGCTGCTGAAAATGTCAGACGGTGCCACGCGACGAGTGTCAACATTTAGAATTTAGAGGCTCTTTCCCTCTGCCAAAAACATCCAACTGCAAGAGACGTGGATCCTCATGAGCCCCCCGCATCCTAGAGGCTCTTTTCCTCTGCCAAAAACATCCAACTGCAAGAGACGTGGATCCTCATGAGCCCTGCGCATCCTAGAGGCTTTTTTCCTCTGCCAAAAACATCCAACTGCAAGAGGCGTGGATCCTCATGAGCCCTACGCATCCTAGAGGCTCTTTTCCTCTGCCAAAAACATCCGACTGCAAGAGACGTGGATCCTCATGAGCCCTACTCATCCTAGAGGCTCTTTTCCTCTGCCAAAAACATCCGACTGCAAGAGACGTGGATCCTCATGAGCCCTACGCATCCTAGAGGCTCTTTTCCTCTGCCAAAAACATCCGACTGCAAGAGACGTGGATCCTCATGAGCCCTGCGCATCCTAGAGGCTCTTTTCCTCTGCCAAAAACATCCAACTGCAAGAGGCGTGGATCCTCATGAGCCCTACGCATCCTAGAGGCTCTTTTCCTCTGCCAAAAACATCCGACTGCAAGAGACGTGGATCCTCATGAGCCCTACGCATCCTAGAGGCTCTTTTCCTCTGCCAAAAACATCCGACTGCAAGAGACGTGGATCCTCATGAGCCCTACGCATCCTAGAGGCTCTTTTCCTCTGCCAAAAACATCCGACTGCAAGAGACGTGGATCCTCATGAGCCCTGCGCATCCTAGAGGCTCTTTTCCTCTGCCAAAAACATCCAACTGCAAGAGGCGTGGATCCTCATGAGCCCTACGCATCCTAGAGGCTCTTTTCCTCTGCCAAAAACATCCGACTGCAAGAGACGTGGATCCTCATGAGCCCTGCGCATCCTAGAGGCTCTTTTCCTCTGCCAAAAACATCCGACTGCAAGAGGCGTGGATCCTCATGAGCCCTGCGCATCCTAGAGGCTCTTTTCCTCTGCCAAAAACATGCAACTGCAAGAGGCGTGGATCCGCATGAGCCCCCCGCATCCAGGCTGCGGGAGGGGTTGATCTACGCCCCTTGCTGATCGAAATTCTGACAGTTTTTCTTAGTTGGAAAAAAGTCTTTGAGAGTGTGGTGAGTCCTTAGGTTTTAGTCTGGTGAACTTTTGAAGCTTTGGAGGTGATGTGGCCGTGAAATTATGATGTACATGTATATGAAAGAGAGTTCAGTGATGGGGGTTGGGTGTCTATGGAGAAATGTATGGTTAGTATGGGATCCATGAGTGATGCTCTCGACCATCCGGTGTTGTAGGACATGATGATACATCCCGTTGTTCTGCGGTCCATGGGCACTAGGCCACGGAACACCCAGTGCTGTTTCCGTACTGTCCAGTCTATTAGCCATAGTCAGTCCCAGTCATCCCCTAATATTTCAATCCCCTAAAAAAAAAACACTACCGCCCACCAGCTGCACATTTGCCATGCACAAAATACCCAAAAAAACAGCACATTGACAGTCTCATTCCTTGGCTATGAACCTGATTCCTTACCAACCCCACACCCAAGCACAGCTGAAATCAGCGTGCCCCTCAAATCACTACGTCAGAGGCAACTCAACTTAGGCCCACACTGGATAAGCTCAGGATGGTAACTATGAATCAAACTGGAGCACCAAACATGTCTCCTCTCATCTAACCAGAAATTTCCAGCAAATTCCAACATTCAGCCCTACTACAAGTTTTCAAACAAGGCAAAACTTATTTTTTTAAATACCTGACCTTGCACTGCCTGAACTGCCCAATTTGAGTATGTAACATGACCACTAGCTCAAGAGGACTCCCATTCCCATGATTCGTAGCGTGCGATGGACAACTCTTTCGGCTGTGAACAATTTTCCCTTTTGCAGGCACACATCAGTGATTCCTGAATATAAGAATGTGAAAGGACTTGGTTTCTTTTTTAACTGCTCAACCCTTGAAGTGGCATGATACTCGATTATTTGCTGGTGCATGCCCAGTGCGCAAAAGGCCATCGGGCGGCCGACGGCGGCCCGATGGCCTTTGCCGCGCACTGGGTGGCCACATCTCGGATGAAGAGGAAGAGGTGAGTCATGCATGGCGTGTGTAAGTTTCACTAATTGCGTTTTATGACGCCCTGGCTTTCCATCCGCTGTCCATTAAAAATATATATATATAAATTGAACTGAACAAAAAAAATAACAAACCAAAAAACTGTCAGGAGTACTCCATTGCGTGGGTCGCAAAACGCTACAGAGAAGTATGGTAGCATGCGCTAGCCTTCGTTACTCTTTTACGGTACATTACGGAGCATCGATGTGTGAGTGTGCGGGTCTGTGATTTTGGACCTTACGGCGTGAAGCCGTAATGTCCAAAATCACAGACCGGCACGCCTATCTGGACGCGCGATAAACATGGAATCAGCATGCACTGGCACCTGTCAAGATACACCTGGGTGCCAGGTAAGAAAAATAAATCTCGAGAAACCGCGACATTCGTCTTTTTCACTGCTCGCTTTCGCTTCCTGCGTGATGCTCAGCTGCCTCAGAGTGAGGGACAGCTGGAGTCGATCTTGGTCCGCAAGAGGCATAGATTCTCATGAGCCCCTGCTTTGCAGGGGCTCATGAGAATCTATGCCTCTTGCAGATGGAAGGGTCGGTTAGGAGACTGTCCTGGCACTTTGATTCGCCACAGGTGCATGTTTGTAGCTCTGACGGGTCTTTTCCTGCGCCCCAATTTGCCTGGCGATATTGGGAACCAAGCGACTGTGATACCTTTGTGTAGTGCCCGACTTGGCCGGGAGCGGAGGCGTGAGCTCAGTTTCAGTGCGTGATGAAGCTGACTGCCGGACTGACTAAATAGAACAAATCTTGAAACTACACGTGCACTTTTGACAAAATTATTTTGAAAACTGGTTATTCTCAAAATCCTTTCGCAACTAATTTGGCTTCTCACGTCGCAGGAATTTGCTTCAAACTAGTTTTGTCCAAAGCTATTCGAATCATCGTTTTATATGAGGACTTCTCAACCTGGGCCGACCGGATACGCTGTCCCTCGAACCTGCCAGGGGGGTGGGTCTGTGTGGCAGCTTCTGTGAAATTCAAAGTTTCCAACTTTCAGGCCTGCCAGTTTAATACGGCACCCCCTCCTCCAACCCCCACCTCGCCCCTTTCTCCATTTTATGGTTAATTCAACTTTTCTTTCTCTTTCTCGGTGTTGGCCATGTTTTCAAAATTTAAATTTTCAGACATTAACTTATTCGCGTATCCGGAGGCGGCATGTCTCGAATGAGTTAAATACGGTGACTGTAAAGTTTTCGGGAGATGGGTGTCGATATTTTCACACTTGTCACGCAAGAGGTCATATGACCTGTTTAGTTTAGTGCTTGGACCCGATGCTATCTCTACGTGAAATATGGGTCGGAAAATGCATCTAGTTCTCACATTCAGTAGATTTAGCGAGCACGTTACTTCTACAATACAAGTGGTATAATTATACATGATTCTCGTGCGCCCCTGCTAGCCGTATCCCCCTTCTCCCCAGCCCGCAGTTTGAGGTACTCATCCGGGATTAATGGTGCCACTGTTGAGATTGACCGAGGACGCATGCCGCCGTAATCCAAGGGGCGGTCGAGAGAAACAGTCCCTCTATGCTGCTTGGGTGTCCTCACTGTCAGGGGGCTCTGCCTAGTACTGTCTTTGACCTTATTTGCATTTGCAAGTGGGAAGTACCATTAATTTTTTAAAACAGCATTCCGTCGCTCGCATGCAGAGGTAGTCTCAAGTTTCAAGTTATTCGGTTCCAATGCTTCAGAGACTTTTTTCACCAAATACGTTACCGATTCCCTACATCTGCAAAAGGTATAAATCCTCATGAGCCCGCGCATTGAAATGCGCGGGCTCATGAGGATCTATGCCTTTTGCTAGTTTTATTTGTAACTGTGTTCCTCAGACTCAGAATCACACCATCGGGCATTTCAAACACAAGGGCCAAACTTCATTGCGTGAAGTCCCTGTGCGCATTAAGGACGTGACTGTGGCCTAATCAATTACGGCAATAGTGGATGGAGACAGGGACGGAGTCACAGAGAAAATGACACAGTGGATTTTCAGTCCACCCGAGAAGTTCCTCTGAACAAAAAGACCCGCTCTGAAATGACCCCCCCCCCCCACCCACCCACCCCCCCTCCCCCCGCCCCCCCCCCCCCCTCCCCTCCCCCTGCAGCATCTGCAATGCAACTCACAGCATCAGAAACGCCGCTTCCTCTACAACTGCAAAAAGGTATAAATCCTCATCGCGCGGGCTCACGAGCCTTTTGTTAGCTTCATTTGTAACTGTGTTCCTCGTGATAATAGCACTGGGAAGAATGTGTTAGCATGGTCATCTTCCCTTACATTGCTGTTCAAAGTTTTCAAACTTTTTTTCAATCCCCCCGGGATTTGAACTCACGACGTGCAGCATGAACGAGGCATTAATCCATTGGAGACGCGCCGTATTCAGATTCGTGGCTATAAGCCGCGTAACCATGTGCGGCGCGTCTCAAATGAGCTTGCCCATTCAGCTCAGAGACACAAAAGCAGGAAATGGATCGACCTTATTAGATCTAGGGTGGTTTTAGAATAGCTTAGCTCCTCAATGCGCCGAGCATTTATGGCACCACTTTTTTTTTCATCGCCGTCAATCTATATTCGAAGCGATATACTGATCTCCATTTTCTTTTTCGTGTGCCGTGGGAGTGGGGGGGGGGGGGGGTGAGGTTATTTCGACTAAGAGGACATCATGAGGGGTTCGTCTGACGACTGTTAGCAAATCCCAGGATTGAGTCTACTCAACCTCTGGGTGACCTCTGCTCTCTTGACCCCACCCTGCTCCAGCATCTTGACGGCCCGCTGCCAAGGGAGACAACCAGAGACCTGGGGGAGACAACCCTGGACTAACGAGAGTGAATTCTGCGACTTCCGTTGACAAGAGCCACAGATTCACATAAGCTCCTGCAGTCTTGAAAGGGGCTTCTGAGAGTGTGAGCGACTTCTTGCTGGGTGAGATTGGTTCTGTTTGCATCGTCAGATTCATTGAAGGGAGACAACCAGAGACAAACGAGTGTTATTTCCTGCCGCTTCACAGCCATAGATTCACGTGAGCTTGTGTGGTCTTCCGACGGGCTTTTGGTGGTCTATTCCCCTTGATAGCAGATATGGGCCCTATTTACTTCCTCAGTTTAACCCCTGGGCTGCCGGGACAAACTGAGCACGATCCAGCAGCAAGCCCACGCAGTTATAGCGGCTCATGAGAATCTATGCCTCTTGCAGGTACAACTTTGTATCCATGTTCCTTGGACGGCTTGGGCTCATTGACACTGAACTATCAAAACTGCCAGAAGCGCTGGCATTGAAGGGATCAAAGGAGACAACTTGGACCAAAGGGACTGAATCCCTGGCACTTTGTCACAGTCTAATCGCAGGAGTCGGCGAGAGAGACGGGTCGAGAGGGGTGAAGAATGGGCCACTGCCACCATCCCAATCACGGAAATGGTTGGAGGACTGACGGAGAGAGAAAGAGATATTTCAACTCTTTCACTGAGAACGGCCACTAGTTTTTGTTTGTTTTGTTTGTTTTGTTTTGGTTTTTTTTTTGTTTGTTTGTTCTTGTTTTTTATCGTTTTGAATTCAATTGTAAAGACCTTACTCCGGCCAGGGAATACAGGTCATGTCAGGACCACCGATTGTACGCATTCTGCGGACATTTCAGGCTCGAAGCCTGACCTTACTGTTTCCGGTTACAAGTGCGGTGCTAGAGGACAATCACTAACAATACAGAACTTAAAGAAGTGAAACTCATTGGGAGAAATGACACATGATTACGTATGTCGTAGAAAATTGAATTTTTTATTTTTTATTTTTTTTTAAAGATGAACAGGCTGCAACAGGCCAGTGCGAGCAATCCAATATGCCAATAAGGCAAAAAAAAAAATTATACGAGCTAAATTCAGAGCGAGAGAGAGAGAGAGAGAAGAGATACAATAATAATACAGTCGAGATAACAGTCATGGCATGGGCTAGTGGTGGTCACGAGGTGGCGCTGAGGTCACATCACTCGCTCCATCCACTGAGGCACCCATGTCAGGGCGTGATTGTGTGGGGCCAAATGAATAGAGTGCTCTTGGACAATCCTACTATCTTCCCACTCCATCTGCAAGAGGCATAGGGTTTCATCGCCCCTTGTGTTATTTTCCACCTGCGAGAGGCATAGTCGCAGGGGTTCATGAGGATCTATGCCTCTTGCTGGACAGTGGATCGTAAATGTTTCAGGTCTGAAACTGAATGTGTGGAGAAATATTACACTCTGCCCGCACCATAAGCTCTGAAGAGATATAGATACTCATAATCTATTCTGGCCCCTTTTGCAAGAGACATATATTCTCATGAGCCCCTGCAACGCAGGGGCTCATGAAAATCTATGCCTCTTGCTGGTTTCGGCCAGTAACTGAATGAGCGGAGTAGTCTTTTAGAGTCTGATAGCTGATGGTGAGGACTGATGGGGTGCGAAGATTCACTGAATCGCAAGCTTGTCTCCCCCGACCACGACCAACTCAGTGCAAGGGACACAGATATACACCAGGCTAGTCTCAGTCGACAAGAGTACAAACCCGCTGGAGCTCCTTCGGCTGCAGTCATTGTTGAAGATCTTTATCCCGGCCTTTCAGATTGCCGTAGATCGCAGAGGCTGGACTTGTGATCTTCAGACTGAACTGATCTGCTTTTAGGCGGGGGGCTTTGTGGAGACCTTTTTCATGGTGGCAGTTGCGGTGAGTGGGGTGATAAATGGGTGCTTTAGAATCTTTTTTCGGGCAAAAACAGCATGTCTGGAAAGTTATTCACGATTTCTGCCTCATCAAATCGCGTGCTGGCACTTTCCAAACCTTTAGCCAACAGCTTGCCAATCTTCCGCCAGTGGTCAACACTCGAGCTGTCGGTGGCACTTTTTTGCCGTGATGATTCTTCAGTGCAGAGACGACAAAAAGTGCTACCAACAGCAAAAGGGTTAACTAAGAACTTGACACTCTTGCAGACCCCACGTCAGCGACATGTCCTTGAAAAGTTTTTTTCTTTTTTTTTCTGTGGACACAGTGAAGGCCCAAGTTTTAGCACACGGAGGCTGAAATGTGGAAGTGTATCAGTGTTGCCCTCTGAAGTGAACATAACCTATCAGTAGACAGAACGACCATGATAGTTCAAGGTACATACCAGATTCAGTGGAAGATAGAACGAACATGATAGTTCACGGGTAGTGTGGTGTCAGCTTCCGAATAGCGTTTGCGCTTCTAATAGTAGTGACGCGTTGATATTGTTATTTGAAGACTGCAAACCACATCAGGAGATATATCGACCATGATAGTTCACGGGTTGTGCCAGAATAGCTTGGCGCCTAAAGGCGCCAAGCTATTATGGCACAACCCTGGAACAATCACGGTCACTCCGTCTCCTTTTGTAGTGTATAAGGCCTGAATTTCTTCCTTCTTAATAATAAGGATATGATTGCGAAGTTGTCATTTTTAACCGATCTTTGATATATATAAATCTATCATATGGCAAAGTTTCTCCTCAGGGGTGATCGACTTGCCCTGCAGTTCGCGCATCCAGCGCGAAAAATAATTCAAGAATAATTACGTCATCTATGGCTGGTGACACGTGACCTCTGATCTGACCTCTGATAGGCCCCGTGGCCTATGATTCAGCCTATCAGAGCTCTCTGGGGTCGCCGCATCGGCTGTGCACCGAAATCTGACACGAACATGCAAGATCACTCTGAAGAGACAACGGCGGACAGGGCTAAGAGATGCACTCTAGTCTGCAACAAATTGAATCGGATGGCACGGGTAAAAACTAAATTCAGAATTCTCGAAGAGTAGAAGGCTTAAACCCTGAACGTCTGCTGCGCTGTAGGACTGTAGATGAAAGCAAGCGAGAGGCGTCAGTTTTCAGGAGTTTTTGCGGCTGTGGCTTTTGGGCTTCTGAGGATCTATACTGTTGCCAATGGAAAGGGCCGGCTAAAGGATTGTCAGGGGGATTTGGGAGTGAGGGACTGAAATCTCGGGTGCTCTCTCGCACGCAAGATTCGCGAAGACAGCGGATTACTGAAGTATTTCTACTGTGTGCAAGAGGCATAGATTCTCCTGAGCCCCTGCAATTGCGGGGGCTGATGAGAATCTATGCCTCTTGCTTGCATCATTTCCGTCTGTGTTCTTCAAGTTGATAGAATCATCGCTCATTCAGCGTGCGATTTCCTAAGACAGCAGACTTCATTTCGGAAGCACGAAGTAAATTGGATGTGTCCCTTGCTTTCTAGGCGATGCCATCTCCCGGGTCCGCATGCAACACTCGAGTCTAATTGGAAATGACTCTATTCCCAAACTTGCAGCATCACAGCTTGAACTGTCGATGACCTTCTGCGCCTGAGGAACACGGGTTTAGCTTGGGTTCCTATGAGGGCCATCATAGGCCTATCAAGTTATGATGATTCAGCCTATCATATTACGATTGTGGGGTTGTTTGCGTTGATGTATCGCCGGTATGAATCATAGATCTCCATGCCCCCAGCAGCTTGCGGGAGTCATGAGGATCAGTGCGTCTCGCGGATGGGTGGATTTCGATATAGGAGTGCTTATGTCGCATGCAGAATTCATAATGCCCAAGTATTAACCCATTCAGCCCTGACGCACTACAGCAGGAGATGGGTCGACCATTATAATTCAAGGGTAGTGCACTGCCCTTGAATTATCAAGGTCGATCCATCTTCTGCAGCTGGTGCATTGTCATTAGATGACGCCTCCAACATTTGGGAAATACGTGCGTCGGGCTGAATGAGTGAACTTTTTGTTGTTTTGGGGTAAGTTCGTCTCCTGATCAAGATACCATCGTCATGTAGACGAGTCGTATGGGGGCAGCTAAAGTCCGACATGCTGGATTTGATTCCTCCTTCATCAGATTGCTTTATATGGGGGACAGCATTATAGTCTGACATGCTGTATGTTACGACGTAATTTTCAGTTTTGCATGATCATAGAATATATTGCAGACATATTTTCAGCACATAACCCGAAAAGCTATTTGTGTTCCTGTAGTCACACTGTAGTGCCGAGAAAATTTGAACACCACCCAACTGCAAGAGGCGTAGATCCTCATGAGCCCCCGCAGTTGCGGGGGCTCATGAGGATCTATGCCTCTTGCTGACACCACTTTGAACCCATGTTGCTGGGACAGGTAAGGGTTTTTTTTTGCTGTTGCATTATTGAAGATTGCATTAACACAGTTTGTGTCAACTGGCAATGAAAGGGTTAATTCATTTGTCTTACTACCAATTATAAGTATAAGAAAAATCACAGCCTGTCTCCAATCAGCCTGTCACCATTTTCAATAAACCGATATCCTCTCTCTCTCTCTCTCTCTCTCTCTCTCTCTCTCTCTCTCTCTCTCTCTCTCTCTCTCTCTCTCTCTCTCTCTCTCTCTCTCTCTCCCCCCCCCCCACCCGGGTCTTCTCTGGGGGACTTGGGTGGGGTTAACTACTTTTTAGTTCTCAGGGTCACCCTGGTCAGCCCCACAGGGTGGGTTTCCTTTCCAATTCTGGGGGGGGCATGTGTTTCTGTCTACCCTTGGTCCATTCACCTGTAATTTCCTTTTTTAAACTCTCCCTACTGTCTGCATTGCCTGTGGCTCTTGATATTGGATGTGTGTTGCTAAATGGTCTTAGCTTTATTTAGGCCCCATGTCGTCGGTTTATTTAACGTATTGGACCGGCTGGCGACATACATTCAATATTCTGTTTAGTTTTTTTTCACAAGCAGTGCAGGCACGTCCTGAGAAAGCCTTGTTGCTGTCGGGACGTTAAGCAATGTACAATCATTCAATATCTCTCTCTCTCTCTCTCTCTCTCTCTCTCTCTCTCTCTCTCTCTCTCTCTCTCTCTCTCTCTCTCTCTCTCTCTCTCTCTCTCTCTCTCTCAGGCCATTGACCTGTGGCTGTACGTGAGAGAATGAGGTGTGTTTGTGTGTGTGTGTGTCGGTGTGCGTGCGTGCGTGCGTGTGTGTGTGTGTGTGTGTGTGTGTGTGTGTGTGTGTGTGTGTGTGTGCGTGCGTGCGTGTGTGTGTGTGTGTGTGTGTGTGTGTGTTACTGTTATATTTGTTGTAGTGTGTAGCAAGGACAAGATTGAAAATAGGTCTGTGACCTAATCTTTTATCCTTGTAAAATAAAGTTTCATTTCATCTCTCTCTCTCTCTCTCTCTCTCTCTCTCTCTCTCTCTCTCTCTCTCTCTCTCTCTCTCTCTCTCTCTCTCTCTCTCTCTATCTATCTATCTATCTATCTATGCGCATCAATTACTGATTTTGTAGTTTGGTCAGCCGGTGTGGCAACGGCAAGTTTGAAAATTCGTCTTGTAAACGAATGCTTTTACCGTTGTAAAATAAAGGTTCATTGTTCATTGTTCTCTCTCTCTCTATGCTTTATGTCTTTCCAGTAGCAGAGGTCACGGCCGAGTCTCTTCTCTCTCAGCTTAGAAAGAAAAGGTCAACGGGCCGACGTCTCTCTCTTGCTTACGACTTCCAGGAAAGGTCACGGGCGCTCTCTCTCTCTATGCTTTACTGACTTTCCCAGAAAGAAAAGGTCAACGGGCCGACGTCGGGCTTGGCCCTGTTAAGGCCGACGTCGGCTCGAGGACGTTCTGCTTGCCTTCTTGTCATCACAACTACAATGCCTCGACAAGCGAGGCTGAGTAAACCGCCTACTTCTCGCTCAAGTCATCGCCCTTGTTTGTTCCGGATGTTCGGCCAGGGTAACCTCACCAAGTCACCTTGATTCACGGCAAACATCTTCAGTTTTTAATTTTGCGGTCCTAACCCATTTACCCCCAACGCACTACAGCAAAAGATGGATCGACCATGATAATTCAAGGGTAGTGCCAGATTAAATTGGCGCCGTCAGGCGCCAAGCTAATCTGACACTACCCTTGAATTATCATGGTCGATCCATCTCCTACAACTCTACAACTGATACATACAGTTTAATTTTACAAAACCATCTATCCCCAACGCCCTACAGCAGGAGATAGATCTACCATGATATAAGTATCATGGTCGAGCCATCTCCTGCAACTGATACATAAGTGACACCTCCAAAATTTGGGAATCTAGTGCGGCGGCCGTGCGGATAAATTCCTTAACGGCAAAACGCACGCCGCATAAATCTTTTAGTTGTGTCTATAATTAGTTGTTAACATGATTTCCACTACAATGATGGTGCACTTGTTTCTGGAGTGGTTCCTTTAAAAAAAAAAAAAAATTAAGTCCTTTTCTGGCTGCAAAACGCCGGGATACATACCCATGAACCTCTGTAGGAGGAAAGACGCTTATCATAGTAATGACAGACCTGCAGCCCGGCTCTTCTTTTCTCGGCTGTTTTGATTCAATTTACATCTGCGCTCCTTAGCGGAGAACGTGACCATTTCATCTGGTGACTTGAGTCGGGTACGTCTACTTGAGCCACGGCGCGCGGTCCTCCAAACGGGTGTCGGAGGCTGACATATGAATAAGCGGGTGGTGACACGCCGTAATTAGGCTTTCATCACCCTACCCCGTTTTCAGTCTACCCAGACAAAGCTTGTTATTTCCTACGCTTTAGGAACATGGTGCTGATCAGTGACAGCAAGTGGTATAGATCCTCGTGAGCCCCTGCGGTAAGTAGCGGCTGATGAGGATCTATGCCTCTTGCACTATGACCATGGACAAGCCGAGGCTCGGATTTGCAGCCCATCATAGTGCGACCAAGGGCGCCTTTCGGGAAGACACTTCACCAGCACTAAATTATGGTGATCTTCACCAAGCCACACAGATCCTCATGAGCCCCTGCTGTGCGCAGGGGCTTATGAGAATCTATACCTCTTGCTTTTGGAAGATTTAGAGGCGGGGATTTTGCAGCCCGCGCGACCAAGGGCGCGACCCGCTGTACCCGACTAGGACTTGAGAGGTCTTCGCCGGGACTTGAACTGAGTGGGACACAGTGTCAGAACAAAGAGTATACCAACCACTACGTTTACGGAATCCGTAGGGGTATACTCTTTGGTCGTAGCTCGTAGGGGTATACTCTTTGGTCAGAATAAGTGATTTCGGGGAGGACATTTATTCTGAAAGCGGACTCAGTTTTGATCAGTATATGTTATAATATGTCCATTTTTTGGCATTGCGTGCCGGTGCCGCGCCAGTGGTCACACGCCTTCTCCGAAGGTAGGAAAAACTTAACCCTTTTAGCGCCAACCCCGTACACCAGGAGATTGATTGACCATGACAATTCAAGGGTAGTGCCAGATTAGCTAGGCGCCTTCAGGCGCCAAGCTAATCTGGCACTACCCTTGAATTATCATGGTCAATCCCCCTCCTGCAAGAGGTACTCGACATAGTCGTTAAGTTCCAAAATTCGGGAAATGCGCCCGTGACACTAAAAGGGTTAAATATCCCTTCTCGCTGTAGTGAACTGTGGGGGAAAAAATATGAAAATGTATGAATATTTAGGTAGAAATGTATTGGCCGGATTTGATCGGGGAGGAGGAGGGGGGGGGGGAGGGGTGAATGTGTGTGTGTCATTGTGGGTGTGTGTGTGTGTGCGTGTTTGTGTGTGCGTGTTTGTGTGTGTGTCCGTGTGTGTGTGTGTGTGTGTGTCGTGTGTGTGTGTGTGTGTGTGTGTGTGTGTGTGTGTGTGTGTGTGTGTGTGTGTGTGTGTGTGTGAGCACGGACCAGCAGATGTATTTGGGTTGATGTCGAACTAAGAATGATTGCAGTACATACACTTCTGCGGATGCAGCAGACACTTTTATTGACACTGAGGTGGCGAGTAGCAGAAAAAAAAAAAAAATTTGAAACTGACAAATCAGCCAACGGGTTTTTACAAGAAACTAATGAAAATTGTGTCACATGATTGCTCAGTACTGTGAAATTGTGAACTGATTTTCAAGTCACGCCACGTGAACTCGTCATAACCGTGTCAGAAACTTGTTAAGTCGTCTTCGCTTAAAAAACACGATCGAATATACCAGAATCGCCGAACAAATCGACGCGTTTCACATACCTCGACTACATTAATTTATTCTGTGTAAGTTACTTCACAGAGTCGCGGGAAACAACAACATGATTATGGTGCTCACCGAAGATCGCTGCGTACCCAATGCGCAAAAGGCCACCGGGCCAACGTAGGCCGCCGTTGGCCCGCACACGGCCGTGCGCGGGCCAACGGCGGCCGACGTCGGCCCGATGGCCTTTTGCGCGTTCTTCAGCCTATTCCCTCGTCGATGTTTCTTTTTCTTTCCTCAGCTTTTTATTTTGCCTTTCTCTGGCTTGGCAGCAGTTAGACTCACCCCGCACTGAACTCCCTGCGGCTCAAGCACGGCTTGTTGGAAAAAATAAGTGACAGTTTAATCGCCCACACCCGGATTTAATCTTGACACTAACGGCCCACATTAACTGTACATGTGCGCGCGAGAGCGGCAGGCCCTGTACAAATGTTTGCCGGCCCCTAAGATGCCAGTGGTGTAAAATCGGAAAATCCTTCTTCTGAGATGTTACATGGAATTCTATGAAGCTGGAGTTGTGTTAGCAAAAGACATAGATTTTCGTGATCCCCTGCGTCTGCAGGGGTCATGAAAATCTGTGCCTTTTTGCCGCCTAAGGCTGATGCCACCGGATATAAATCTAGCGGTTCGTCTAGGGCGCAGATGGAAGAACTTGAAATGAGTTGAATCCGTGTTAGCAAAAGACATAGATTCTCGTTATACCCTACGGCTGCAGGGGAGCATGAGAATCAGTCTATTTTTTTTTTTTTTTTTTTTTTTTTTTTTTTTTGTATGGCCCAGATTAGAGTGATTTTGTTGTTGTTGTTGTTTAAATAACTGCAAGCCAACCATTGTAGATTGAGCGCTCGTAGATCTGTCTTCTGCTATATCGGAGGGTCAGCAAGTCAGTGATGGATCCTTATGAACCTCAGCATCTGCGGAGTTTTATGTGGATCGGTGTCCCTTGCAGAAGGGCGATGTGCACCACAGTGCGTGCCAAGTTAGTTTGTTATAACTTTTTTTTCTACGAGCGATTTAAAACTGAAGTCAGCCGAATGGAGCCATCCTTATCAATGCCATGCGCATGAAGCATCTTTTTTGGTGATAATGAAAAAAATCTGAACGGACAAGTCTTGGCACACAGGCAGCAGATGGCTGATACTGTTTCTTGGTGTTTAAGATTTCAGGATTAAAGTGCCTTTAAATCATTTCATTACATTACATTTATTTCATATTTACTTTCTTTATTCGTATGCACAATGGTGAAGCTGCTACGTTTGCTTGGATTAGCCTTGAAAGACCACCTGTCAGTTTTGTATGGCTTTGATTGGCTAGTTATCGACTTCCGGCGCACCGTAAACCCATCTGTTGGGTTGATAAAAAGGCTGAAGTGACGTGAAGTGAAATGCTTACTGGGTAAATATTTCTGCAAGCAGCAGGCTGCGGAGGCATATGGAGATCTGACCGACAAGTCTCATAGTGTTTCTCTCGTTCTGTCAAGATGAAGATTGGGAAAGATATACTTTTACCATGTTGTCCATGTTGCGTCATGCTCAAGATTACCGCACGTGATGTCAATGCACGTTTCTTACTCTTGTCAGTTTTTTAAGTTAGGACGGGTCGCGGTCGGGCGAATTTAATAGCATGTCCATGATGTCAAAGGCGGGCAGGCTAAACCTCTAACAATTGAAGTAACAAGATAAATATTACGTCATATCTAGTTACGCTAACCTCGCTGCTGAACGTACATTTGGCGCGAAGCGCCGTCTGTGTGTATGTATGTATGTATGTGCGTATGTATGTATGTATGTGTGTGTGTATGTATGCAAACAAGAGAATCTCCGATATTTCTATACACACAAGCTTGAAACTTGGAGAAATATTTTCTTAAGTGGGTGGCTAAGAGAGCCTCAGAGCATATTGTATTTGAATGTCTCATTGAAGACATAAACAACCGTTTATAGAAAGTCGGTTGACCCTGATTAGAGTCCGTAATTTTTATTTACTTGAACTTTTGCATATAGCTAGTTTGGAGAAAGACTGGATGAGTTCGTTAGCCAGCTTTGTATCCTTTCAACTTCTTTAACACAAAAAAAAACTTTACTTCTAGAGAAAATCAGACAGTGGCGGTGAAGTAAAAGAGGCAACTCCGTCACCACTCATACAGTGACATAATACTCTAAATATGACGTCATTCTCTCTCGCGCGCGCGGCTCTCTCTCTCTCTCTCTCTCTCTCTCTCTCTCTCTCTCTCTCTCTCTCTCTCTCTCTCTCTCACACACACACACACACACACACACACAAACATGCGCGCATCTCCAGAAGGAATAGATCCTCATGCGCCCTCCAGGCGCATGAAGATCTATGCCTCTTGGAGATGTTTGGAGCGCGCGCGCACGCACGCACACACACATCGACGCGCTTTCAGAAGAACATGCAGGTGACCCGTGTACTTAGTATATCATGTAGCTAGGTAAAGTCAACCTGCTTTCAGACAAATTACAGCAAGACTGAAATTGTACCGTGAAAGTTCAAGTTTTGTCACCATTTTCTCAAGCCTATGAAGCGGAAGTGAAACTCATATCACGTAAAATATAAAATTACGTAAAAACTAAAGCTTACGTCATGACAAATGACGTTTGACAAATCAAGGACGCGTATGTCCTGCAACCCTTATATAACTCACTGACGCATTGGCAGATCTACGAGACTTTTTCATTAGGAGATAATTCAACATCAGAATCAGGTCAACGACAGAAGGTAGAGACAATTGACAGCCAGGACAGCTCTCATATCAGACGAAGTGGAATACAGTGGACACTGTTGTCACAGCTTGACGACCTCGATTTTGCAGACGACTTGGCATTACTGTCCCACACTCATCAACAAATGCAGGACAAGACCACGAGGCTTGCTGACATCTCGTCCCAAGTGGGCCTCACCATTCACAAACAGAAAACAAAGACAATGAGGCTGAACGCAACCAGGGAAGAACCAGTCTTGCTTGCTGGCAACCCGTTGGAGGAGGTGGAGTCCTTCACCTATCTCGGGAGCATCATAGACAAAAAAGGCGGCACTGATGCAGATGCCAGAGCACGAATCGGTAAAGCCAGAGCAGCCTTTCTCCAGTTGAAAAAAGTGTGGAGTTCCAGAGAGCTGTCACAACACACCAAAGTCCGGATTTTCAACTCCAATGTAAAAGCAGTTCTCCTATATGGAGCAGAGACTTGGAGATTGACAAAAACCACAGTCAACAGAGTACAGACCTTCATGAACAGTTGCCTTAGAAGAATTTTGAAAATCCACTGGCCAGAGAAGATCAGCAACGTCAGACTCTGGGAGAGAACAGAGCAGATAACAGCAGAGAATGAAATTGGGCGAAGAAGATGGGGATGGATCGGTCACAGTCTGAGAAAGCCAGCTTCCAGTATCACTAGGCAGGCATTGCCATGGAACCCCCAGGGAAAGAGGAAAAGAGGTAGGCCGAGAAACTCCTGGCGTCGAGACCTCCAAGCAGACATCAAGAGACTGGGAACGGCACCTGGAGTAGAATCGAAGGAGAAGCACAGGACAGGAGTTGCTGGAGGTCTCTCGTCGACGGCCTATACCCGGGTAGGGGTGACAGGCGTAAGTAAGTAAGTAAGTACAGCTCTCATATAAAAGGGACTTTGCTGGTTATGGTTCATCCCATCTTGTTTTTTAATAGGGCTCGGGAAGTTCCCCGCGTTCCCTAGGAGCATCGGCGCGCCAGCCGCCATCTTAAGAGGATACGATTTTCTTCAGATAGTAGCGAAGTAGTGTTACAACACGTTTTTCTTTATGTTTCTTCCTCTTTGGACTGAAACAAACCACACAAAACAAAAAAACAGATTCTGGTTAGCGGTTTCCTACGCTGATGGCAAGACTTGCTGTTATTGCCTATAGCACGTCAGGACTTTCCTGACATTGTCCTGACAGCGATTTCCCTATGAGCGCCTTAGTCCCGTATCCTCACAAGATGGCCGCCACGATGAGCGTGATGACGTCAGCTTCCCGAGCCCTATGAAGACTCAATAGTAAATGATATTTTCTTCTGTCGTTCTGTCAGAAGGTTACCGCAAAGAGAACCTTGGTCGTGTTACCTATGTTACATCATGCTCAAGATTATTCAGTTTTGCTTAAGGGAAATGAAAAGAAAAAGAAACACTTTGCAAGTGTATCTATTTTCGTTCGGTTCCTTTAAACCTCATTCTACCCCAACACCGAAATCCCCCACATTTTGCGGCTGTCCTCTGAAGACTGCCTTGCAGTGCAGGACACAGATCGGCCATGATAGTTCAAGGGTGATGCCAGAATAGCTTGGCGCCCATAGGCGCCAAGCTATTCTGGCATCACCCTTGAACTATCATGGTCGATCCTTATCTTGCTGTGGTGTGTCTGGGGTAGAAAGAGTTAACTAATTCAACCCCAAGGCCGTATTTCCCAAATTTTGGAGGCGTCATCTAACCACTATGCACCAGCTGCAGGAGATGGATCGACCATGATAATTCAAGGGTAGTGCCAGATTAGCTTGGCGCCGACAGGCGCCAAGCTAATCTGGCACTACCCTTGAATTATCATATTCGATCCATCTTCTGCTGTGGTGCGTCGGGGCTGAATTAGTTAATTTTTTTTTTTTAATCAGTATTTGTCTGTCGATGTGGAACTGTCAAACGTGAACTGAAGTGCGCCAACGAAATGGTAATTTTGTCTTTTTTACGTCATTGACGTCAGTTTACTGAGTTTTTAATAAGAATAAACTGAAAAGGAAAAGAAACGCGCAGCCTTTTACTTTTCAGTTCCTTCTACTTGTAATAAAGTTCAATAATTAAACCTTTTTTTCAAGGCGGTACACGTGGTACTGAGTGAAGGATTCTAGACTGGGCGGTCATGTCTGGGGATAAGAATAAAAATAAGAGTACTTTATTATCTCGAAAAGAGAAATTCGGTTGTGGTACATTTATAACAAATAGTACAAACACGACATAAAAACATTATAGCATAATTATGAACATTTTCTCCCTGCACTTGCACAGCTACAAATTCCAAATGGATATAAAGTAAACACTACAAAATCTTTACACATAACTCTTACACATCTCACACAGACATCTTTTATGGACTGAACTGAGCGGCACTTATACATTCACACCCACCTCTACATATGCATACATAATACGCGTGTTTCAACCTAGTCCTAACCCTCACTACTTATTATACAAACGTCCCAGTACATTATTACACATTATTACACAAGCTGCATAATTCAACTAAAGCAAATGAGCAAAGACTCTAGAGCCGCTTCGCTGTGTCGGTTCTAGAGTTTTTCAGTGATACTCATGAGGGGTGAGCCAGATCCCGGTAAGCAAAGGTCCTCGGGCCCAGGACGTGCGCGGGCCCACTGCGGCCGTCGTGGGCCCGAAGAGGTTTTGCCGTTTGACTGAGGATGTGAACTTCAGACGTTCGATGTTTATGAATAAATTGACATTAAGTGTCTCAATTTTCTGCAGTCGTCTGCTGGCCGGAAAGGCTGTACGTGCAAGTCACGGGTTAATAGCTTAAGGAGTAGTGCCTGATAGGCGTAAAGTTATTACTACATGGTATTTATATGGCTCATTTCTCATATTTATAATATAACTCAATGCGCAGAATGTAGCCGCGAACTGAACCCCCGCAGCAACGCGCATTCCCTCACACACTGTACGTAAACACAGAACATTCACGTGGTGCTGAGGGCAAGCTCAAGCGAGCTACTGAAATTGTTTTTGGAAATTTGATTAAGTTGGCTGAAACTGATACCAAAGTGGAGGGGGAGGAAGAGCCGGAGTACCCGGAGAAAAAAAAAAAACCTCGACGGTCCGCCCGAATTAACGGTGACGCTTACTAGAGGAGAAAAGTCCGACGCCGGAACCCGGAATCGAACCTCATACCTTTAACATTGGTGGCAGGCGCCTTAACCACTGTGCCACAAACCGACCCAAGTTCACCGAGCATTGTTGATAATATTATATTATGGATGTTTCAGAAATAGATATGTATTTATTATTAATCTAAAATGAAACATAGATAGATGGATGGGTGGTTGGATGATTTCGGGGGGGGGGGGGGAGGGCCGGGGGGGGGGGGGTGTTGTGGGCCGGTGGAGTGAGTGAACGAGGAGAGGGTGGGGGCGGGATGTAAGGATGGGTGGGTAGATGATCCACGGATGGATCGATGCAAGGGTGTCTTGACGGATTGACGCCATGCGGAGTACAACGAGAAACCAAACTGAAACACGAATAATGATAAGACTATGACTATTTGTGCACGCAGATGGCCGGCAGGAAGGTCTCCAGCGGAGAGCCAGATGGGAAGTTGGGACGCTGGATGTTTATGAACAAATTGACAGTAATTGGCCGGGGCGTGGAGGGCGGGGGCACCCTACTCGTGCACTGCATTAGAAATGACAAGGTCCCCGCCCCCAGCAATTATTCCTGTACCCCCACCCAAACTCCATCATTTCCTCCCCCTACCCCCCCCCCCCCCCCAGCTCTTTCACCCACCCATACTGAATCTCATTATATCATACACTGACAGCCGTGCTTTCAAAGTCATCTTGGCACCGATGTTTTGGTGTGCGGATAATACACCGCTTTTAATACACGATTATGACCCTTCCGTGGCGTCGCATTCGACTGCACGACTTGTGCAATCGTCTGTGACTCCATGGAGGCGCCAGATAATTCAGTAACTCATTCGAGGCCTGCCGCCTACGGATAGGCGGATAACCGCCGCGTATCCGTAGGCGGCACGTCTCGAATGAGTTAAGCTATTCTGGCACGACCCTTGAAATATCAGAGTCGATCCATGTAGTATGTGCACTGTTTAGTTAGATAATTATCATGAAGAGCTAGCAAGTTCCCTGACTCAGTGATTTGAAAATCTCTACTGAACTTCTCTAAGGTCTGCTTGCACACTGGTTGTCTGGCTCGATTCGCTACCGACTGATAAGCGGTAGTGAATCAAGGGAGACAACCAGTGCAGTCTGCGTGGCCACCACGACCTCAAGAATTGGCCTCTGCAGCAACACTGATCATTGGCAAGCGGTATAGAGCTGAGGTTGGGTGCCTCTTCTTGATCTCTTTTCTCAGTGCCGTTTGTCTATCCGTGTGCCACAAGCAGAGTCAGTAGTCACTGTGATGATCAAGACTCAAGCGGGCCACTGGCTACAAAATTGCAGGTTTTATTTTCACGACCATCGCTGGCATCTCTTCACCAGTCCGAAAATAGCCGGCGCTGAACAATCCACCGGCGGTTCGTTATCTCGTTTGATGCCGGCAATTGTCGGGGCCACTGCACTGAGGACGGACCCGTTCTCTCTCAGCGAGCACTGTGAATCGCAGTATAAGATTTTTTAAGTGTTCTGGTCTGTTATTTTAAACCTTACAACTAGTAGCCGTAAGATTCAAAATCACAGACCAGTACACACAAACGAGTTTGAATATACCGTCAAACCCGCATTCTCAGTGTGTGCGAATGATTTTTGCAGGATACAGTATTTGAGACTTAGATCTCCGAAATGATGTAATGAAATTCGCCGCATTGGCCATACATTGATTACATATTATTTGCATTGATATAGGCCCTCATTTGCTGAATGTGACAAAGACTGATCCACATGAACCCCAGCAGAATGAAAGCTGTCGTAATTTGAAGGGGGCACAGATCCTCATGCGCCCCTCTGCAGGATGCTTTCTTGTCGCGATCTGTTCTCCGGGCTTACAATTCTTTAGAGTGTAAACGTTCGAGTGGATAGAGCGGTTCTGTATCAGCGCGCACCATCATGCATGATTAACCATTTGGCTGGCAGTAGCGTTTTCCTGTTGGAATCACCGCGACAACAAAAAACGAACCAAAAAAAAAACCGCTACAGACAGCCCAAGCCGTGGTTAATGTAAACAGTTTTAAATAGAAGTTGTTCAAAAGCAGCAGTTGGTCAAAATCAATCAACATGTTTCGACGAAAACAGTAGATTAAAAGCCCGGACAAACATGCCAATTGGCATGTTTGTCCGCGGGCCTTTAACTCATTCGAGACGTGCCGCATAAGCCGCGTATGCGAAGGCGGAGTCCTGAATGAGTTAATCCATTTTCCCCATCGAAACTTGACACGTGTAATTTTGACAAACTTTTCATTTCCGGAAATCGTCTCATTATTAGACAAGGTTGTGTGCGCATTGGACAGGATTCAGCGTGGCCATGCCTGAGTGCGTTAGCGGCGTTGTTATAAGAAGCAGATCCTTGGGGACTCTTGAAGCTGGTCGTGAAGTTCAAGTGGCAGTTCAGCTCAGTTCAGATCGTTCAAGATTGGATCTTTGCGCCGCTCGGAAAGGCAAATACTCGCTCTTCCCATGGACCATTCTCAACAAATATTCATGAGGTGAAGGTCGCATCGAAAGCGAGGCTATATGGGGAACATGTGGGAGGGGCAAACAGTACTTTCATGGCGACAGAGAAGGATCAGTGGAAGCGCAGATCGAAACACCATTGCGTTGTTCCTGTGTGCACATCAAATAGAGCACAGAATATTGAAAACGCGAAACTTTTATTTCATACTTTTCCAAAAGCAACCGAAACTCAACGGAGGAAGGAGTGGTTGATCCGAATTCATCTGCTCAGTCGTGTGTGGGTGCATGTGCAGTGTGTTGGGTGTGAGAGAAACTTGCATGTATAGACTTTATGGTCTACAGCAGAAACTGTTTTGAGCGACCATCCTTACAGCAGGTCACTTGTCTTTACAAACCAACATTTAGGTGGCTGCAGCCCGAGTGACAGTTTGCCCTACAAGACCTCTCTTGAGAGAGCATGAGATGTTTAAGGCCACTTTCTTCTAGCAAAAATGGTGATTGCCAGAACAGGTTCTGCTGTGTTAACATTTATTTTTGTTGTTGTAAAATTTAAGTTAGATGCCTGTTCTCATATGTTTATGTGTGCGTGTTTTGCTATAGAATGTCAATGTATTAAAGTTTTGGCTTACAATCTTGAGTCCAAGAAAACAGGGGATCAGCTGTGATAGCTTAAGAGTATTGTCTGATCAGCTTAACACATGAAAATACCACTACCCTTCAAATGTCATAGTTGATTCCTTTAGATGATTGAGTAGTGCTGCCACACTCACACACACACACACTCACACACACAAACACACACTCACATACACACACACACACACACTCTCACACACACACACACACTTACACACACACACACACACACACACACAGAGTGATGAATGTCATAATTTTATTCTGCTGCAGTCTTCTGACTTCGACAGTTTTAACCCTTAGCTGTCAGCAGCGATTTGGTTCAAATGATGCTTGTGAAAAACACTTCTGAAATTGCTACCAACTGCGAAATGGTTAAGAGAGGACAAACACTTGTAGATAGTGTTAACCCGCTAGTGTAGATAGTGTTAACCCGCTAGCTTATTTATGTACCTGACGCACACCCACACATGCGTCAATTCACCAAACTGGAAACATTGAGGGGGGGGGGGGGGGGGCAGCATGGGACAACACTAAGTAGGCCCACAACCGATAATTGAATTCAAACTGTGTTGTTTTTCGCTGGGTAAATTTACGAAATATAACCGAGTTGACCCCTCCAACAATGCTAATGTGCTGTCAAATCTTTGGAAGAAAAAAAATAGCCTGTGTGCACTCAGTATGTTACAAGTTCCGTGTAAGCTTTGACAAAACACTTATATATCTCAAATGTGTAGAAGAAAATCATAAAACCACAATCATCTGAATGCTCAATCTGCTGACAAGTTTCTTCGAACACAATTCAATCAAGCCGCCTTCAATGCAAATGGCTGTGATTGGTTTACAGGGGACTGATTTTTATATGTGGTCAGATATTTGCTAGTGCTCAAAATATGGCACAATTCTAAGGCCTCGACGTTCTGCGCTTTCACTCGCCATGTTGCTGTCGCGCGTCCAGCCCCAGATAGCCTCGTTTTCGCGCACGCGGCCTTTTGACCCCAAGCTCATTAAGAATCGTCCATGCCTCACAGATCTGATGGTCATGCAGAAACACACACTGGCTGTCCGGCTTCTTCCGCCGCATTCGCCATCGGCTGATAGTGATCAGTGGTAGCATATGTGGGACTGAGGCAACCAGTGTGACCAAAAAAACAGTCACTGTGTATGTGTGCTGTTCCATGATTTCGAACCTTACGGTCTTCATGCTGAGGAATGTTCACAGCCGTTCAACCCGTTCTGACGAACTACCGATACTTTCGTCTGTAACCGAATCGTCTCAAAGTAAATCGTACGCTCCACTATTCTCAATGAGCAAAAGGCCGTGCGCTGGCCAACGGCGGCCGACGTAGGCCCGATGGCCTTTTGCGCATTGGGATGAGTCAGTTCAGCCGCTCAGAAGACAAAGTCTGCTCAGTCCGGCACCCCAAACCATGCTGTCTCTGTCCTCACACCAGACTTAGCAATCGGTCAGTGGCTAGGATTATCTCGCCCCATTAGTTTGATTAGAACCAGTGCATTATCGGGAAGTAACTTCTGCCAGGGGTCGCTGCTGCGCGCTGTTTCGGTGCCTCTGATTGGCCGCTCTGATGAATGATCTCTGACTGGAACATGAACAGACCGACGCGATGGCGGCCACGGAAGGATTCCGGTCAGTTTCTGAAACACTTCAGACCTGTGTTCTAATAGCTCTTCCTTCTTTGGAACACAGATACAAATCAGGATGATTCTTGCCAACAAGAGAGCGTACTGATAAATGCATGAGACAGTCACTTCTTACGTAAGATTTTGTGAAAACACTGTAATTAAAACCAAGACAGTGAAGGTGTTTGCTAACAATAAGCCATGGGTCAGCAAGGAGCTAAAGGTGTATTTGAACCAGAAGAAACTTGCTTTCTTACAGGGTAACACTGATGAATTTCGGGAAAAGGAGAGGGATTTTAGAAGGGCTGCTAGGACTGCCAGACTGAACTATAAAAGCAAGATCGAAACAAAATTTTCTTCTGGCAACGCTAGAGATGCATGGAATGGTCTAAACGGTATGATGGGTAGGCAGCAAAAGAAACAAGCCAGGCTCTGCACTGGGAATCCAGCTGAGATGGCCAATGATCTAAATCGTTTTTACTCACGGTTCAATGGCAGAAACCTTAGTGATAACTGTGATGAATTGTGCCAGTCCATTGTGCCGGAACCTTTGTCAATTACTGAAGAGGAGGTAGTAAACATCTTTTCTAAGCTGAATGCACACAAAGCACCTGGACCAGATGGGTTAGGTGGCAGAGTATTGAAAACCTGTGCAGGTCAATTGGGGAAGATCTTCACTACTATTTTTCAGTTCCTGCTTGATCATCATACTGTCCCTACGGCTTGGAAATCATCAATCATTGTCCCGATTCCTAAAAAAAACAACGCTCATGAATTCAACGATTTCCGTCCAGTTGCATTGACTTCTATTTTGTCAAAATGTATGGAAAAAGTGGTGAGGAGGCATCTGTTAAATGATGTTGCCGAACTACTGGATCCATTCCAATTTGCTTACAAAAACCATAGGGGTGTGGAGGATGCATGCCTTACTCTGTACAATCTTGTATTTCAACATCTTGAGAAATCAAAGGCACATGTGAGAATTCTTTTTATTGACTTTTCTAATGCTTTTAATACTGTTGAACCACTAATGCTTTTGCAGCATATGATGGACTTTAATGTGAACACAAACATTATTCTGTGGGTGCGAGACTTTTTGAAGGACAGGCCACAACGTGTAAATGTACACGGCAGTCTGTCTGACCAAGTGGTGCTAAATTCAGGCTGCCCTCAAGGTTGTGTCCTCTCTCCGACATTGTTTTCTATATACACAGACCATATGCGTTGTCACACTGCCACTTCTCGTCTCTTAAAATTCTCAGACGACATGGTCCTTGTACGCCTACTCCAAAAAGAAGACAGTTTGGCCGAGTACTTTGCACAGATAGCAGTATTAGAGTCATGGTGCAAAGATAGTTTTCTGGAAATGAATGTACAGAAAACCAAGGAACTCGTCATTGATGACAGGAAAGTTGATGATATTTTTGTACCTGTCTCAATTAATAATCAACCTGTAGAGGTGGTCACTGAATTTAAGTACCTTGGCACAGTCGTGGATAGTGGGCTGTCCTTCACTGGAAACACTGATCTGATTGTGAAAAAAGCAAACCAGCGTCTGTACCTTCTTAGGAAACTGAGAAGTTTTGATGTCAGTTCCAGGGTTTTAGAATCCGTTTATAGAAGCCTGATCGAAAGCATACTGACGTTTAACATCACTGCTTGGTATGGCAATCTCAGTATGAAAAACAGGGGCAGACTGTCACGTATCGTCAGAACAGCTGAGAAGATCATTGGCCTAGGACAGTACCCAGTAGATGATCTGTACCATAGCGCTGTCCGAAGGATAGCTGCTAGCATTGTCAATGATCCTAGTCACCCACTCTCTGATCAGTTTCAAATGCTACCATCAGGCAGACGTTTCAACATGCCACTTGCCAAAAGGAATGTTTTTAAGAAGTCTTTTATTCCAACTGCTGTCTCGATTTTGAACTCTCGTTTATAACGCCGCGATAAGTATGATCTACTTAACATTACCTCCCATCTTGTGACAGATTGCTTGTGATAGATTGCTTCAATGATAATTTTTCATGATATGCTTTTGCAGCGTTTGTTAATGTCTTATATTGTTGTATCATGACGAGCCGAAAGGCAAATTTCTGTCGTGCCTGGACTCGAACAGACAATAAAGTTGTATTGTATTGTATTGTATTGTATTGTATTGTATTGTATTGTATTGTATTGTATTGTATTGTATTGTATTGAATCACTGCAGCCTGTTAGCTGCGGCCCCCCTTCGTCTTCAGTTGGGACACAGACGCGAATCAAGTTAATGCTTACCAGCAAGAGGCATGGATCTTCAGTCAAGAGGCATAGATCTTCATGAGCCCCTGCAGCCTTCAGGCTGCAGGGGCTCATGAGGATCTATGCCTCCTGCAAAATCAAGGAATGTCGTCTTTAGGTATTATAGTATTTTCCATGGGCATTTTGAACGTGCGCAGGTGGCCCTGACAGGGATTTAGGGACCAGTGCCACGCTGGGTCTGCTGCTGAGAGTGCGGGGAAGGCAAATTTAGCAAAGGGCAGCCAAATTAATTAATATAATTGTGATTTTTTTTTCTCAAAAGAACGAACGAACGAATTATTGAATGAGGCTTGCCTTAAGTTTCAGTTTTGACTATTTCTTGGATCACTTGAAATGAATGATTGTCAATGCGCGGTGTACTGTGTGTTACGGGAAATAGCTTTTATCGTTTCAAAACAAATCTTCAAGTTGTGGCGGCTTGGTTTATCAGACACGCATTTTATTGTTCCTTTTTTTTTTTTTTTTTTTTTTTTTTTTGTTCTCTTTCTCTGACGTTAACCAAATAATTTGGGAGAAATAAACATTTGCAGACATTTTCCAACCCCTCCAGGCGTTCAGCTGACGTGTTTCTGTAAAGAGTCCCGCGAAGAAGCCATTTCTGACGATTTAGCACAAAGCATCCGCCATTTCCCTCAAAATGTTATTGTTCAAAAGTCTGTTTTCCGCAGTCCTTTCGTCTGCTGGAGGCACAGATTCTCATCCGCCAGTTCCCTCACAGTGTCATTGTTAATGGCCTGGAGCCAATTGTATGAGTGAGCTTAGTCCTGCGTCAGCCACTGAGCAAGGTGCTCCGATAGGAGCACCTTTCTTAGCGGCTGGCGCAGGACTGCTCACTCGTGCGATTGGCCCCTGGGGCTAGTTGCATAAGTGAGCTTAGTCTTGCTTAGTGGCTGGCACAGGACTAAGCTCACTCAAGCAACTGACCCCTGTTCCTGTGCAAGATGCACAGACTGTCATGGGGCCATGTAGGAGCAGGGCTTCATGAAAATCTCTGCCTCTTGCTGTATATTACAATCTACTATATTCTTCTGTTTTTTTTGTTGTTGTTGTTGTTGTAGTTGAATTCTATGGTAAAACATGGAAACACAATCTATCGGATTGATGATGTACATGTTGCTGTTCCGTACCAGAGAGGGGTGTTACTTTTTATGAGCCAATGCGGCTGCAAGTGCTCATGAAAATCTGGGCTTCTCTCCGCAGTTGGAAGGGGTTGGACGAGCTATCGAAGCTAGAAAACGGGCCATCAAAGTTTTGGCGCTGCGAGTAGGATCACTGGCTCTGCTCCTCAGGGAGAGTAGGTCAACGAGATTAGAGTCAGATATTATTGTCAAAATGTTATTGTTATCTCTGATTGCCGGCGCCATTCGTTTTCTTCGAGATGGGACAGACCCCGGCCACGTGGGCCCAAGTCACAAGCTCAGACCCCAGACGCCTATCTCTTTCTGTGTAGCATAGATGTAAGCAGGTAGAGCAAATCCATACTAACGCAATCACAGCATGTATATAAACCCAACAGCGCACACTATCTATTGTTTTACACGCTGTGATATAACCCAGCATCTTGTTCTTTCTGAGGAGTAAATATGTAAGAAAACAGTTCAGGTACACCCGGCGAGAGGCGTCACAGAGACAATCTGGATAATGTGTGCATGGAGAGGAAGCAAGGCGTTGAATGAGAGAACATTCATGTCCTAGCCAGAGGCATAGATTCTCATGAGCGCCTGCGGCTGCAGGCGCTCATGAGACTCTATGCCTCTTGGAGATGGAATTAAAAGTCATCTGCAGGTGGAAGACTCACATGGTCCCAGTTCGTGCAGAAAGCTTTTTGCCCATACGCAAAAAGCCCGGTGTGTTTACTTGACTACGTCGTCGAAAAGGTGCATGTGTGTAAACACCCATTTCCAGTTGTATACAGGCGAGCAAAATGTGATCGGGCCGCCGTTGGCCACAGTTGGCCCGCCCAAAAATGAGATGGCTTCCTTCTGAGTAGTCTAGTCGTAATACTGGGTTTGAGAGACACCAAAATAAAAGATTGATTGTTTGTATACATAATTATCAGTGAGTTATGCTTCTAAACTTTGAACTCGTCCCATGAACTATGCCATAAAATCAGTCACCGGCCTGCACATGCAGATTTCGATCGTTTTCTGAAGCACCGCTCTTTTGTGCCACAAAGTGGTATCGAAAGGAACTCTTGACAGGCTTCAGATAATACTTCTTATGGGTAGGATGGTGCGCGTGTTGGCCTTTCTGAGCGCCGGAGAGGTCCACCAAAGAGTATACAGGCTAAGCTCTATGCTCTGTGGGTCCGTCTTAACTCATTGTGTCCCAGGTACGAAATCCCCACATTTTGGAGTTGTCCTCTGAGCCTACATTACAATTCAGGAGACAGGTCGACCATGATAGATCACGGTGGTGCCAGAATAGCTTGGCGCCTATTGGTCGAGCCATCTCTTGCTGTGGTGTGTTGGGACTGAATGGGTTATTCGAACGAAACATCATCTTGAGCAGTGCAACGTAAGGCTAACTAGTTGATATCATGAGCATCTATAGGGGAGCTGGCTGGTTGCCGGGACTCTCGTCCGAAAGGTCACGGGTTCGAATCCAACTGGGATCAAAATTTGTTCAGACCCTATTCGATCTCTTTGAAATCACCTTCGTCGTGGACAAAAGACGTTAATCCCAAAACGTTTAACGTTTTCTTCATGTGGAATTTCTAAATCTGAGATTTGTCTTATGACTGATCGAAGACTACATACCAGTGTACGGGGGCACGGACAATGCTAGTGCAAGAGCAAAGGTGCGTGCTCTCTCTCTCTCTCTCTCTCTCTCTCTCTCTCTCTCTCTCTCTCTCTCTCTCTCTCTCTCTCTCTCTCTCTCTCTCTCTCTCTCTCTCTCTCTCTCTCTCTCTCTCTCTACTGTTTTGCTTATTTATCAATGATTTGCCTCTACATATTACTTGCCAAGATGTACAATGCGACCTTTTTGCTGACGACACCTCAGTTCATACTACTAGTAAAGATATACAGGTAATTTCCGTCAACCTACAACAAAGTCTTCATGAAGTATCAGCTTGGTGTATAAACAATTCTATGGTTGTTCATCCAGCCAAAACGAAATCGATGGTAGTCGCCACGCGCCAAAAACAGCAGATAATGCCTCTATTACTTAACCTTTCACTTAAAGGTAGTCAGGTAGAACAGGTAAATGAACATCGAGTACTGGGGATTAAAATCGACAGTCAGCTAAAATGGCAAGCTCATACAGACGCCTTATGCAAAATAGTAGCCAAAAATCTCTTTATGTTATCAAAACTGAAATATTATACTGATTCAGATACCCGTAAACTATTTTATAACGCTCACATACGTTCTTATATCGATTACGCGTCATCGGTATGGGATGGGTGTAGTGAGGTCCATTTAAAGAGACTCAATTCCCTACACAGACGAGCGGCCAAAATAATCTGCCCTGATCAACACCTTAGCACTGAAGAAAAGCTCTCAAAAGCAGGTCTCCTGCCACTTCAAGATCATTTTAAATATAACAAAGCAATCTTTATGTTCAAAGTGTGGAAACGCAAAACACCTGAGTACATCTCCACTTTGTTCCGTAAGTCTGAGTCCAAGCTTGGAAACATCAGAAAGCTTTTCATAGTCCCAAAACCAAGGATCGATCTATATAAAACTAGCTTATCCTTCTCAGGGGCACTTATCTGGAATGCCCTTCCAGACCATGTAAAATCCGCCTCCTCGCTAGCCTGTTTTAAAAAGGGTCTCTTCAAATATTTTGTGGATCACTCGTAGGGATGACTCAACCACTTGTATTATATGTTTCTTTTTATGCTGGGTCCAATTTATTCCCAATTAAGTCTGTTATCCTTTTCAATTATCATTTGGACTACTTAGCTCTGTCTATGTGTGAAGGGGGGTGGGTGGGGTGGGGGGTGTCTGTGAGTCTATGAGTATGTCTGTCTATGTGAATAGTGTTGTCATCTCTTTGCAAGTATTATGTTTACTTATATATATGTATATTTGTAGTTAGTCTTGTAGTTGTTAGCAACGGCAGGTTTGTAAAATGGCTGTGTCGATGACGATGTCAATGCCTAAACCGTTGTAAAATAAAGTTTCATTGATTCATTCATTGATTCTCTCTCTCTCTCTCTGAATTTTGCTCATAAAAAACGCGGAAAATCAGGGTGACCAATACAATATGCCAATAAGGTTTTAGGGTCCTTCATGATATTTTGCGTATGCTGAGTTCGCACACTTCGGCAATAAAATAACGATCTTCACCCCAGTCGTCCATACGATAGGTGTAACTGATGCAGACTGTTTATCTGCAAGAGACATATATTCTCATGAGCCCCTGCAGTCGCAGGGGCTCATGAAAAATATATGTCTCTTGTTGCCTGAGATTGGGTTCAGTTGTTTCTCTTAACATGGGGATGTTAATCGGGGAAGATTGGATGTGCGGTGCCATTATTACAGTTCTATTATAAACGTAAATATCCGCGCATAGTGTGACCCTGTGCTGAACTCTTTTACATCACAGGTTGCGAACCGGCTCAGGTTTATTTGCATATCGCGTGTTGACGTGTTCGCCACGCTTTTTAAACGAGTAGAAAAAAGAAAAAGAAAATCCTGATAGTGCGTCAAGAAATATATGATGTGATGTCTGTATTGTTTGGAACGACACAGATTCAGGGCCAATGTACTGTCGTTTGCCGCGAAATGACAGTCGACTTCGCTTATACCAAGGCTGGCTATAACAAAAGTCGGATATAACAACGCTTTTTCAGAGGTCTTAACTCCACTTGTTCCATGCAGTTTACTTCGCTCATAACACACTTCGGATGTAACAAACAAAAGTGTGGGTCGCCAGGCACTTCACTGTATCCTAAGTTTACTCTACAATGTCTTGCTCTGCTTCTGGTGTTATTCACGTCAGTGCACACGCTCACTCATACTGTTAACCCTCCGCTTAGCCTCGTCACTGTCGAGAAAAAGGGAACACGATCCAGTTGCAAGAGGCATAGATCCTCATGAGCCCCCGCAGTCGCGGGGGCTCATGAGGATCTGTGCCTCTTGCCGAGACCAACATGTATTCATCTTTCTTGAACGGTTGCCGCTTTTGGTCGATGAATGAACAAAGATGTCCGACAGAAACAAACTTATGATGCGTCCACTGGCAGTGAAGGGGTTAAACACTCGCACACTCAGCCCCGTGATCGAAATTCCTAATAAGACGCACGGCAATTGGAAGGGTCAACCATTATAGTTCAAGGGTGGTGCCACTATCTGGCCCGCGCTACTTGACTACATCATTTTGGACGAAACGGATTGCATCCACTCTTTCTGAAAGTGTCACTGCGCGTAGTATTGCGATTAATATCACTAAACAGTTGGACTCAACTCTCAGGACCCTGTACACAATCTGAAGATGTCAAATGTTGGCGACACTGACCTTGTCAGCAAGAGGCATAGATTCTCATGAGCCCCTGCAGTTGCAGGGGTTCATGACAATCTATACCTCTTGCAGATGAAAGGCTGGATGATATGTTACGCCTATAGGTCAGTCTCACTTCTCATCAAGTACGGGTTATCTTTCGCTGCTCTTTAGCGTAGGAGAACGCTCACTGAGTTCCGGCTGCTGTTTCGACAATGGCGTCAGCATTAAAGGCTAGATCGGCAAAAGTATGTGGAGGTGGAAAACATTACTGTGTTATTTGCCATAACCACCGAGGAAAAATTATTGACGGAAGAGTTGTCAAGCTACATAGCTGTCTGTATTGTTTGTAAAAAAGTGTATCACATCGCACACTATCCGATGAAATGGCCTGTTTTTACGGCCGGCCGCCGTACACACTCGAGCGACACAAGTCAGTCTAAATTTTTATGTCTAGTTCATGTGTGTTTCGAGGAAGTTTTGCTTTAAATTGCCGGTACTCCTCATCGTCAGCGGACCAAACCGTGGAGATAGTTATTTTGCGCAGCGTTTTGTTGCACGTATCTCGATCTCCGTTTAATCCTATCCCATGGCATGCCCCGTATAAACCTAAAGTATGTCAATGTAAAGGTGAAAAGAAAAAAGTCGAAAATTGGAAAACCAAGACAACGGAAAGCTTCGTCGATCCGAACCAGTTGCCGTCCATCGTTGTAAGAAAAACCAAACAAAACAAAGGAAGGGAAAGGGGAACACCCATATAAAGAGGGGAAGTTTGGGGGGAAAAAAAAAAAAAAAAAAAGTTGAAGATCACACACGCCCATGATACAAAAACCGTATGAAAATATCAGGGCGTGAGTGAGACAACAACCTGCTGGCATCAGTAGGTAGGCCTTAGAGTCGGTAGTCCTAATCCCTACCAAAAATATGGGGATAGAACTTCAACGGAGATTTTGATACGTGCAACAAAACGCTGCGCAAAATAACTATCTCCACGGTTTGGTCCGCTGACGATGAGGAGTACCGGCAATTTAAAGCAAAACTTCCTCGAAACACACATGAACTAGACATAAAAATTCAGACTGACTTGTGTCGTTCGAGTGTGTACGGCCGGCCGATAAAAAAAAACAGGCCATTTCATCGGATAGTGTGCGATGTGATACACTTTTTTTTACAAACATCATAAGTGGAGAGGGGGGTATATAATCATAGAAAGAGATATGGTCAGCTGGGTAGGGGTGGGAGGGGGGGGGTGTTCTGGGCAACAGGACTTCCCTGGGTCCGACCCTGATGCCAACCAACCATCCCATAAGTTTATAGACGAAAACAAAAATGCACTATATTAAAACAAACACATTAACGTTTTATTGTTTTTTTTGCAGATATTACTAAATTTTACTAGAACAATACATGCAGATACACTTGAGTGGATAATTTTAAAGTGAACTGATCCCTGAGACTGAGAGCTAAAAAACCTAAAATGAGGACCCAACAAATGTCATTGTACTCTGTGCTAAAAGTGTCTGTGTATACATTTTTTATACATTTTTTTTTAAATCATATCATCTCATGTTACATCATTTTCAACTTCATACTCATTATTTGAAAGGAACTCTGACTATGACAATGAAATAGATGCTAGTAGTTAGCACTCAGCATTTTGTAAAAAAAAAAAAATGAAATTAAATAATAATAAAGGGGACTGCTCGAAGTACGTTTGATAGCGCTACAAAAATGCATAGGTACTCAAGTAAACAGACATTGATTTTTTTTATAAAGTTTATGAATTTTTTTTAAATATTAACAATTTTATGTACTTTATGCCATGTAGAATACTTTATTTATATCAGAAATCAGGGATAATTGATTTTACTTATATTACAAAACTACTAACTCGCAGATCAAATTTTACACACACACACACATATGACAATAATGTAATTTATAAACAGAGTCCAAAGCACAAGAAGCACATGCTGACAAATATGAAATATTTATAATATATCATATGGCAGTGGTCAGTGGAGTCAACTGTTTACTGACCTGCATCATTTCTTTCCACAGCATCATCGACAGCATCCTCACCATCTTTTCGCAGCAGAAATGTGCCTCTTGCTCTGCGCACTAATTCTTCTTTTTTTCCACTGACAAGTTGTCCATGTTTTCGAAGAAAATCTTTTAATTGTTTCACGTTCATGCGTTCTATGTCTGCTTCCATCTTGCCGGAACTCGGTGTAGCAAAGGGAGGATACTCGTGCTTAACTTCCTTATTACAAATGGGAAAGGGCTATGGCCGAGGAAAGGTGCTCGGTGTGATGGAGTCGGAGTGAGGACGTGTCAGAGATCGTAAATATTCACTTCAAGTTCTGTCGCCGGCATCGAGAGGTCACTGATACCGTGCGCTGCTAGTTAGTTTCGTACGTGACCTTTTGCCGTCACAATACAATCTTCACAAAGTCATGATTACCACCTGAGTGCTAGCGGACACAAATTGTGTGGCTTTGAAAGCATGGCAGGTTCATCGCCACATAACCTCGCCCATCCAGGGAACACAGGAATAAATGACTAGGGCGAGCAAGAGGCAGATAACATCACACATGGCCTCACATCTTCCCGACGTGAAGAGGTTAACGCCGCCCGCGTAAGATGACGCTAACCCTTTGGCTCCCACTGGATGAACCCCTCACTGCCACACTAACATAAGTTGTGTCTCCAAGACCGCGGCAAAGTCAGCGAGATAAAAATTTTAAAATGCACCCAAAGAGCGCGCATGTAATAAGGTGCGCCAGCCAAGGGCCGCAGGACAGGTGTTCTGTAGGGCGACAGTGACGTAATGCTGGTGTCACGTGCACCGCGCGGTATCCGCCACCGTACATCACGATCGAGCGTTTGTCACCGATCGACTTGGTCGTTTCTGTGTGAGGAAATGAGACCATCCATGTCCTGGGAAGACAATAGACAGTACCCATTACGCAAAAGTTTATCGGGCCGAAATCGGCCGCAGTGTGTCGTGCGCGGGCCTACTGCCGCCGATCTCGGTCCGATAAACTTTGCGTAACTTGACGAGTTCCTCGCGCTGGGACCATATGGCGTTGAGGCGCGTCCCCTGCGTGATGGATAGGGGGTCCCTCGTGAGAGGGGTGCACCGAATGAAATAAGGTGCCGTGAACCAACATGGTCTAAGGGAAGGTGACCCCGACAGAAAATCCCTGGTCCTCCTAGTAAGGGGGTTGGGCGTGGGGGTAGCTTCCCCACCCTGCAAAAAAGGAAATAGCTACAAAAACGCCGACGAAAAGACTAACAGTAATTCCTTTCCTGGAGGGGGAAGGTTCTTCTACCAGAAGACTTATGACGTCCTGTGGTGAAAGCCGGAAGTCTTCGGAAGCCACAGGACCGAGCCGCCTCTCTCTATCCAGGGACACAACCATGGGCACATGGAACGTCAAGACCATGTACCAGAGCGGCAAGGCCGCCCAGATAGCAGCGGAAATGCAAAAGTACAACCTTTCCCTGCTAGGTATCAGTGAAGCCAGATGGACGCAGTCTGGCCAGAAAAGGCTGTTAAGTGGGGAGATGATTCTAATAATAATAATAATAATACCGTTATTATATAGGCGCTTTTTCTCAATTTTGGGGGAAATCGACTCAAAGCGCCGCGCATGAAACCCAACACACACACTCACGAAACAGACACGGATTTACGCCATTTAAGACAAACACAGTACAAGACAAACGAAGGGCCAGTCAGCTACTGAAGTTACAGAGATTTTTGATCGCTTGTATTTGAAATTTGTAAAGTGGCCTGAGACCGGTACCAAAGTGGGGGGGGGGGGGGGTGGAAGAACCGGAGTACCCGGAGAAAGAACCCCCGACGGTCCGCCCGAATTAACGGTGACACTTACCAGAGGAGAAAAGTCCAACGCCGGAACCCGGTATCGAACCGCTCACTTTTGGCATTGGTGGCAGGCGCCTTAACCACTGCGCCACGGACCGCCCCCATTCAGGTCACGAAGAGGAGAATGCCCCCCATACAGAAGGAGTAGCATTCATGCTGTCACCAGTGGCACAGAGAGCGCTGATGGGCTGGGAACCTCTTGGGCCAAGAATTATCACAGAAGCCTTTAGAACCAAGAAAAAGCTCAAGCTGAACGTCATCCAGTGTTATGCGCCCACTAATGACAGTGACGAGGAAGAGAAACAAGAGTTCTACGACCGACTCCAGAGTGCCGTGGACAAATGTGCGGAGCGAGACATCACCATCGTCATGGGCGATTTTAATGCCAAAATAGGGGAGGACAACACCGGATACGAAGAGGTGATGGGGAGACAGGGACTAGGCTCGGAGATGAGTGAGAACGGGGAGAGGTTTGTAGACTTTTGTGCTCTAAACCGACTTGTCATTGGAGGCAGCATCTTCCCACACAGAAGAATACACAATGCAACTTGGGTCTCACCTGACCATACAACAGAGAACCAAATAGACCATATCTGCATTAGCAAGAAATTTAGAAGATCCCTTCAAGATGTTCGAGTGAGGAGGGGAGCAGATGTCGCCTCAGACCACCATCTGCTTACCTTAAGAATGAAGCTCAAGCTAAAGAAAAGCCGCACAGAGACAACAAGAAGACAGCGCTATAATGTAGGCCTCCTGAGAGAAACTGGAGTTAGAGAAGAGTTCAAACTGGTGCTGTCCAACCTTCAAGCGCTACAGGAGCTAGTAAATGAAGAGGCAGTCACCACAGAGCAGCAGTGGAAGGCAGTTAGAGGCTGAACTCAACCTGCAAAGACACTGTAGGGTTCAGGAAACACCATCACAAGGACTGGCTGTCGGCACAGACCTTGAAGAAGATAGAAGTGAGGAAGCAGAAGAAAGCAGTTGTCAACAACAGTCGCACGAGAGCAGCCAAAGCAAGGGCACAGGAGGAATACTCGGAAGCCAACCGCGAGGTGAAGAGGAGTATCAGGGCAGACAAGAGGGCCTACACAGACAGCCTGGCAGCAGAGGCAGAAAAAGCAGCAGGCAGCGGCAACATGAAACAGCTCTACGACATTACCAGAAGATTGTCGGGCAAGTATGGCCATACAGAAAGACCAGTAAAAGACAAAGAAGGCAAGCCTATTGCAGACAGAGCAGACCAACTCGACAGATGGGCTGAGTATTTTGAAGAGTTACTGAACAGACCTAGCCCACCCGACCCACCAGACATCCAGCCGGCAGAGACCGACCTACCCATCAGCTGTGACAGACCCAGCCGGGAAGAGATCAGAAGAGCAGTGGCATTTTTGAAGAATGGCAAAGCAGCAGGGCCAGATGGCATCCCAGCGGAGTCTCTGAAAGCAGACCTAGAGACAACAGTGGAGATGCTGTACCCACTGTTTGGAAAGATCTGGGAAGAGGAGGTGATGCCGGCTGACTGGAAGGAGGGGTACCTAATCAAGCTTCAACTACAGAGGAATCACCTTGCTGTCAGTACCAGGAAAGGTCTTCAACAGGATCATCCTAGAGAGAATGAAGAGCTCCGTTGACCCCCAGCTGAGAGACCAGCAAGCAGGATTCAGGAAGAACCGATCATGTACAGACCAGATCGACACTCTCCGCATCATCGTGGAACAGTCTCTGGAGTGGAGCTCCCCTCTGTACGTCAACTTTGTGGATTATGAGAAAGCATTTGACAGCGTGGACCGAGAGACTCTGTGGAAACTCCTACGACACTACGGTGTACCCACAAAGCTCGTCCGCCTGATCAAGAGCAGCTATGATGGCATGACATGTCGCGTGATCCACGAAGGGCAGTTCACCAGGGAGCTCCAGGTCAGAACTGGTGTCAGGCAGGGGTGTCTGCTGTCTCCGTTCCTCTTCCTACTGGCCATAGACTGGGTCATGAAGATGACCACAGAGCACAGACGAAGTGGAATACAGTGGACACTGTGGACACAGCTTGATGACCTCGATTTTGCAGACGACTTGGTCAACAAATGCAGGACAAGACCACGAGGCGTGCTGACATCTCGTCCCAAGTGGGCCTCACCATTCACAAACAGAAAACAAAGACAATGAGGCTGAACGCAACCAGGGAAGAACCAGTCTTGCTTGCTGGCACCCCGTTGGAGGAAGTGGAGTCCTTCACCTATCTTGGGAGCATCATAGACACACAAAAAAGGCGGCACTGATGCAGATGTCAGAGCACGAATCGGTAAAGCCAGAGCAGCCTTTCTCCAGTTGAAAAAAGTGTGGAGTTCCAAAGAGCAGTCACAACACACCAAAGTCCGGATTTTCAACTCCAATGTAAAAGCATTTCTCCTATATGGAGCAGAGACATGGAGATTGACAAAAACCACAGTCAACAGAGTACAGACCTTCATGAACAGTTGCCTTAGAAAAATTTTGAAAATCCACTGGCCAGAGAAGATCAGCAACGTCAGACTCTGGGAGAGAACAGAGCAGATAACAGCAGAGAATGAAATTGGGCGAAGAAGATGGGGATGGATCGGTCACAGTCTGAGAAAGCCAGCTTCCAGTATCACTAGGCAGGCATTGTCATGGAACCCCCAAGGAAAGAGGAAAAGAGGTAGGCCGAGAAACTCCTGGCGTCGAGACCTCCAAGCAGACATCAAGAGACTGGGAACCACCTGGAGTAGAATCGAAGGAGAAGCACAGGACAGGAGTTGCTGGAGGTCTCTCGTCGACGGCCTATACCCGGGTAGGGGTGACAGGCGTAAGTAAGTAAGTAAGTAACTTGACGAGTTCATTTCAGAAAAAGCAAGATTTTCTTTCAAAGACGGTAAGTCCATTAACGTGTAAAGCGACATATTCATTATAAGACAATGAAAAGCTTGCTTTTTACACAAAAATCGGACTTGCTGTCTTTTTGCCTTCTCAGGTAAGTCCATGAAACTGCCCATTTCTTTCCGCGGGGCTCTTGCCAATCTGTGACGATAGAAATGCCTGGCACAAAACTTGGGGTTATTATTTCGCCTGAATTACTATGGCAGGCAACACGGCCCTGTGACGGCAAAACTGAGAATCTAAGTCCATTTTAGTGAAAATCTCGCTCGTCACGAAAATAGATTTGCTGTCTTTCACAGCCACACAGGACAAGAGAAAGACAAGGTGAGGTCGCGTTAGCCAGACACGCTCAGGCGGATCGCGGCTCCCGACGACGTGACCCTTCAGCGCACACTGGTTACACTTACTTACGCCTGTCACCCCTCCCCGGGTATAGGCCGTCGACGAGAGACCTCCAGCGACTCCTGTCCTGTGCTTCTCCTTCGATTTTACTCCAGGTGGTTCCCAGTCTCTTGATGTCTGCTTGGAGGTCTCGACGCCGGGTGTTTCTCAGCCTGCCTCTTTTCCTCTTTCCCTGGGGGTTCCATGACAATGCCTGCCTAGTGATACTGGAAGCTGGCTTTCTCAGACTGTGACCAATCCATCCCCATCTTCTTCGCCCAATTTCATTCTCTGCTGTTATCTGCTCTGTTCTCTCCCAGAGTCTGACGTTGCTGATCTTCTCTGGTCAGTGGATTTTCAACACTGGTTACAGCTGAAGCGAATCGAAGGAGACAACCAGCACGTACCCGGTGATGGGGCGATTGAGTCCTTTTTGTTTTGGAATCTCGCGAGCCAGATGTCTATTTTTAGGATAGACGTCTGGCACTGTGCTAGATGTCTGTCCTAAATAGACATCTGGCTCGCGATTTAGAGAAACTTCAGAAGCAGCTTCGCTCCTGCAATGTTTCCTTACTAACCCATTAGCAACAAGTGTTACACTATAAGTGTTAACGTAATAACGTACACTAAAAGTGTTAATAGCCGAAAGGCACGATCGAGCATTGACACAAGTTTCCATGTTTTGAATTTGTGAGCGTACATTATTGGTTATGGGCCACACTCCCTGGGTCGTGAAGTACTGAATAAGTAAGGCCAAGATCGAGAAATATATCTTTTGGACGACGTAATATGTACGGCCTGGAGGAAGATCCTTTTTTTGTAAAATTGTATGGGTGACAGTAAACAACCCTTTTGTTAGATTGGGGGCCAAGAGCGACGTTCCCAATAATAGGGCCGGGTTCCCCAAATGTGTATATATTGTGGAGAGCTCAGAACGAACGGGAGGAACAAGAGCTCAGGAGAAGAAGAGCTCAGAACGAGAGCTCAGACAGAAAGTTCCGATTTCGATTTTGCTATTAGATTGGTCCTGACCAATCTAGTAGGAGAACCATAGACCTGAAATAAAAGAATCTTCTGGAAAAACACTCTTGTCTGGCTGCGTCTTCCATCACACACCCCTTGCGTGTGGATGTAGTGTTACACAAGGCCACATTGCCTAAAATTAGGAGGCGTCACTTAACGATTATGTGCCAGTTGCAAGAGACGAATGGACCATGATAATTGAAGGGTAGTGCCAGATTAGCTTGGCGCCTTCAGGCGCCAAGCTAATCTGGCACTACCCTTGAATAATCCTAGTCCATCCATTTGCTGGTGTAGGGCGTTGGGGCTAAATGGGTTAAACTGAAGCAGCGTATGAATACTGTTACAACTTTAAAAATGTAGTGAACAAAATCAATGAAAGGTCGTTTAGTGGGTGACTTTTTTCGCGGAAGGATGCACTGTTCGGACGTGCACCGGACTAAGCTGTTTATGAAGGGGAAAGTAATATACAGTTAGTCTCCAAACTCGAGTTTGCACTGCCGTGAACCTAAAGGGAGCATGAGCATCGCGCTATTCTACGGTTATTCTACGCCGCAGTGCCGGGACGGTCGTCGAATCACACGTGTTGACAGCCATGGGTGTTTTGTTTTGGGCACGGTGGTCGCGATTTTATCCCGGCTGCGTAAACATAGCAGCATAGAGGCAACACTAGCCACCAAGATACATACAGTACATTTAGCTTCTCACAAGCCCCCGCACTCTGCGCGGAACTCGTGAAGATCTATGCCTCTTGGGGAGTTTTGTCTTTGGTTATGGGCGAACATTGTTAGGCAGTGAACGCCATCCGTCTGATGTAAAAACAAGAATATATTATCCTCGTGAAAGTATGCGGTAACGGTGTAATGAATGTTTCTTGATAGGTTCATTTGTCTCTGTGCACATCAGATGGAACAGAGAACCTTCTGCCATACCATCTGACGGCAGTTCCGATGAAAGCGGCCTTCAAGGCTGGCTAAAGCCTTGTACTGTCTCCAGCCCTCAACCAAATAATAGCCCTATCCAAGACCATTTTAGTATATATTTAATTTTTTATTTGTAACCTGGCTTTTAAATTTCTGCCCGTATATGTACCTCAGCAGATGCAAGTATATTCCGTAGTGAACCCGACTCTCTCTGTACCAGAACAAAAGAGGGGGGAAAAGTGTGTTCATTTATAATATGGCCATTGATGTACGGTTACTAAAAAACAAAAGAAACGGCTGAAACTCACTGCAAAACACAATAGCCCATCTCGCTCCCTTTCCCCCACTCAGCCTAGAAATTAAAATTGTGTGAACTGATAAAGCAAAACTTAGGCACAGATTCTCATGGGTCACGGTCCTGTAACTTGCGTGGCGGACATTTGAGGATCTATGCCTTTTCTCATCTGTAGAAAGGACCACTATCACACTGAATTAGATACACTCAATGATAAACACCTCCTGTCTGGAATAAACATAGATCCTCATGACGCCCGCAGATACGAAAGCTAATGAGAATCCTGACTCTTGCCTGCCTCTATCATTATGCTGGTCCTTACATGCAAGAAGCTGCGCGAGCTGATTCAGTGACTGCCTTCCGCCATTGTATTAGACGCGATGACAGCAATTATAAACAAACCGTTCTGCTGGAAAAACTGGACAGAAACCGAGAAGAGCGCGAGCTCACATTCCATCGAATCAAAATGATTAGGTTTTTCTGAGTCTGAGTTAGAACTGTATAACCGATGTCGCGCCCCAGTGTGTGGCAGAGGTTTGACAGCGAGCGCAGTACGTAGGAGTTTCAGTGATGTGTTTCACATCATCTCTGCCAGGCAGCAGGAGGCATAGCTTCTCAAGAGCCGCGGGTCTACACTGGTTGCCTCCCTCTATTCGCTTGAGCGCTTGGCGGTGAGCAGTAGCGAATCGTGTGGAATCGGCCTCCAACCAAAGACTCTAGCACCGCTTCGCAGTACGTCTTGCAGCGTCTTACGTCGGTCCGATGGCCTTTGCGCACTGGGTAGACTTTGCTGCAGCCTCCTTGCTGGTGCTCATGAGAATCTACGCCTCTTGCAGGTGGAAGGTTAGTTAGTTAATTGTTTGGGTTTAACGCCGAGCAGGCAACTAAGGCCATCTCACGGCGGCAGGTGGAAGGTAAAAAAAAAAAGAGCGACTGGGCATGAATAGAAAGAAAAAAAAAATGAAGCCCTCAGCATCCGCCCCTGAACAGACGGCATGTGAACGTTCACTGTTTAAAGTGTTGCGCCGACTCAGCCTTGTCGTAAATCAGGCGTGTCATTGCCGCTGCCTTGGCCGGACAAAAAAAAAAACTTCTTGTAAGACGTAGACATAAATGAACTGGCGTTAGCCGTTCAAAGGGGTAGATCCTCGTATGTCCCTGCAGAGTCACGGGTTCCTGTGAATCCCTGAAAGCTGACGACCTTCATGAAGAGTTTTGCTTTAGTTCGCGCATGTGAAAATGTTCCGGCCGAGCGTGAGAGGTCCGGAAGCCGTAACGCTGTCAGTCCTAGGCAGCAAAAAGGGGCAAACTTCCATTAGACCCTGCAACCATGCAGAGGCGCATGAGGATCTGCGTTTCTTGCAGGTGCGTGGTGGTGCTGTCGGGCTGTGTGACCTGAGCCGACCCTACTCCGATGACGCTGGCAGATTTAGGGTCCACGGCACGGCGGCAACACGGCGACCACACTTAGACAATTCTCATCAGTTACCAATCCATCTCCCTCCGTTTGCAAGAGGCATTGATCCTCTTGAGCCCCCGCGGTCGCGGGGGCTCATGAGGATCTATGCCTCTTGCTGTTAACTGTCAAATCATTTACCGGGCTTCTATCCACACTGAATTCTCTGACTGAGAAGGATGTTAGGGTGCGCTTATGAACTAGTCATTCGGCTCTGATTACAGACGCAGATTCAAATCATATATTTCCTGATGCCACTCGCTCACTAGCTGTCTTTGTTTCTGGCCTTTCTGGGACAAAATAAATCTTAATAAACGATGTGCTCGTGCGGATGTGTTTCGTCATATTCGCAGTTAATTGTAGGTTAACCCCTTGCATGCCACTGGGCGCATAATTTTGTTTCCGAGCTTGCCGGAAATCATTGTTTATCCAAAAACCACGACCGTCCAAGGAACATGGATGCAAATTAGTCTCAGCAAGAGGCATAGATCCTCATGAGCCTCCGCAGTCGTGGGGGCTCATGAGGATCTATGTCTCTTGCAGTTGGATCGCTTTGACTTTAGGTAGTGAAAGGGTTCATTCGGTTGGCTCGAGTTCTGATCAGATAAGGTTAATAGCTTGATCGGATATTGAAGACGCAACCGTTATTTTCAAACCCGATTTATTCATGCAGATTTTATTTTAATTTGTACTTTTATGACTTTCATTGTAATTTCAAATTCAGTAATTCAGTTTCTCGAGTCCTAATCAGATAAGTCTGATAACATGGTGGTTTTTTTAAACATCGTCAGCAGCCATTTTGCATTCTTTAAACACGTTCGTCATTTTTTTTATGTATGGTATTTTCCATTGACTTACACTCTAGATTTTACAAGATCAAAATTCGAAATCATGTTCGGACAAACGGTGGTGTGTTGTTGTTGTTGTTTTTTTTTTTTGTTTTGTTTTTTTTTGGGGGGGGGGGTTGTTTTTGTGTTTTTTTTTTTTTTTTTTTTTTTTTGGGGGGGGTTTGGGTTTTTTTTTTTTGGGGGGGGGGGCGGGGGTTTGGGTTTGTTTTTTCTCCATTGGGAACAGCCGGTACGGAAAGCAGCCCCCATACGATACAGCTACGCGATCGCCTTTAGTATGTGTAAAAAAAAAAAAAACATCGACCTGAAGGCCTCTGGTACAACTGACAAGACGGGCATTTTCATCGTTCAAAATGCAGGGTGGAAATCTCCGCGCCAAACCCGCCGTGTCGTCTGGTCCGCTTTGGCTTAACCCCCTCACTGCCGAGAAAAAGTAAACACAACCCATTTGCAAGAGGCATAGATCCTCATGAGCCCCCCGCAGTTGCGAGGCTCATAAGGATCTGTGCTTCTTGCTGACGCTGGCGACTTCGTCTCCACATGTTACTGTGACTGTTGGGCTGGGTTTGGCCCCGAGTCACTACAGCAGGACATGGATTGACCATGATAATTCAAGGGTAGTGCCAGATGAGCTTGGCGCCGGAAGGCGCCAAGCTCATCTGGCACTACCCTTGAATTATCATGGTCAATCCACCTCCTGCAACTGGTTCATAGTCATTAGGCAACACCTCCAAAATTTGAGAAATGGGGCCTTGGGGCTAAGAGGGTTAAGCTGAAAAGATTTCAGATACACAATCTGTGACAGTGAAAGGGTCTAGAAGTATTTGTCAGTAATGTCACATTTCTAGTCTCCTTTTTTTGTTTCAATGAGCCTATATATTATACACGGGAAATGTCTGACCTCTGTGTGTGCAGGTGAACTGCTGCACTCTTTGAGCGAGCACCTTGGTGTCGTCCGGTGTCTGCACATCAACAACGAGCGCCTGGTCAGCGGCGGCGACCAGAAAAAAATCTGCATATGGGACTACAGGGTATCAGTTACCGTTATTGTAATTGTTTATTATTTTTTATTTTTCATTTTTATTTTATTTTATTTTATTTTATTTTATTATTTTTTTTTTTTGGAGGGGGGGGGGGGGGGGGGTAGAAATAACCCACATAAACCCCAAGGCCGTTTCCCCAATGTTGGTGTTGTGGCCTAACGTGTGTGATAATTCAAGGGTCGTGCCAGATTAGCTTGGCGCCTAATGGCGCCAAGCTAATCTGGCACCACCCTTGAATCATCATTGTCGTTCCATCTCCTGCTGCAGTGCGTCATGGCTAAACGGGACACATTAGGGCTATGAAGCCGGCGGCCCGGCGCCGCTGTGTGACTGATATGAGGGCTATCACCATTGTCGTTCCATCTCCTGCTGCAGTGCGTCATGGCTACACATTAGGGCTATGAAGCCGGCGGCCCGGCGCCGCTGTGTGACTGATATGAGGGCTATCACCAAACCCAATGGTATTCCGCTATTCCGGTATTAGATTTGGTGACATTGTCATCCCTTCGGCAGCCCTTACGCCCAACTCAACCCACCCTAGTGTCCTCCACTCTCACCCCACCCCCACCCCAACAGTCCCTCATCCCCCAACCTTTCCCTCCCCCCCCCCCTTTCCCTCCTCCTCCTTCCCCCAACACCACCACCAAAAACTCGCATGCATTGGAGTTCAAGCGTGTCACAGCTAGACGCCGAGAATTCAGGTTCACAGCGGGACATGCAGACAACGTGTTGGGATCAGAGGAGGTATAGCAGTATCGCTTACATCACTGCACCCCATTCTTTTGTGTTGCCTGTGCATAGAAATTGTCACAGGCCTCGGCTCCTCCCTCCGCTAACCAAAAGATCGTCGGACCGACGTTGGCCGCGGTTGGCCCGCGCGACAGCGACGTCGGTCCGATGACTCTTTGCGCGCTTGGTCTAGACTTCTTTCCTGTGATGAGCGGAGCCGGTTTACGTAAGTGGGTGTGGCCGGACCGTGTAGCTTATGCAAGACTGTGAGAAAACTGTGACGTGGATCCCTGTTCCAACCAGAGGCATAGAGTGTCATGGGCCCCCGCAGGCTGCAGGGGGTCATGACAATCACCGTTTCCTGCTGTCCAGCAGAAATTAGCTCCACTCAGTGGCGTACCCAGATTCATACCACGGAAATCTGATTAAATAGTAATGAGAAGAAAAAGAAGAAGAACATTTTTTTTAAAATATATAATATGATAATAATATTGAGAATAATATTAATAATAATATTAATAATATGAAGAAGAGGAAGAAAATACTAAAATTTAAAAATATAATAATAATAATAATAATAATAATTGCAGCAGTAGCATTAGTAGAAGTAAGTAGTAACAGCAGTGGTGGTGGTAATGGTGTTGATGTACATTTGTTGAGAGCAATTCTAAAGTCACCCCTAAGCCCCCGTTGCAGATGGTGCTAGACGTGAAATATCTTGTCGATTTTCGTACAAACTGGCGATTTTTCAAGTTTTTTTAAAAAATAATTATTGATTGAGCACGTCAGAATTTATTGCTGTGCGCATCTGAGTCCGCGTTTAATACATTTTCCCGTCATAAACACTTCATGCTCTTCATAAACCGCCATTAAGCCTATTCAGATCTGTCTCCCCTAATCTTGTCCGATGACCGGAAATGCGGCAACGTTCTTTTGTGTTCAGCAAATGTTGCAGATCTGGGTCAGCGAAAGGACAGTAATTCTTTCTTTCTTTCTTTTTTTTTTTTTTTTTTTTTGCGGGAAAAGCGAGATTTTCTTTGTAATACAATGGCAATCTCGCTTTAGTCACGATAAAAAAAATAATAATAATTTGCTGTCTTGCGGACTTCGCAGACTGGCAGACTAACCGACTTCCATTGGTAAGTCAAGTGAGATCCCGAGTTTATTACGCCACGGAAGTTCTGTTTAACTCCTTAACAGCCGAGGCAAGGCGAACGCTACCCAGCTGCAAGAGACTTAAACCCTCATGAGCCCCCGCATTTGCGGGGGCTCATGTGGGTTTAAGTCTTTTGTTAGTCCTATGTTTTTATGTCTATATTTATTTGATTCGATTTCAGTGTGTGTCAAGTTTTTCACGCAAATGTCGATCAGGGTGCAGTGGTTTCGGACGCGAAATCCCAGATCACTGTCAGCTAAGGGGTTGATGGGGAATCTGGACGCATCCAGTGCTCCACTCTCAGAATCAAATTCGAGGATTATTTGGCCGTGGATGTGGAAGAGATAAGTTTCGCCATGCCCGCAATTCCGATTCCATTACGCGTTTGGAAACATAATAATGCACCCCCGCCAATTACCGCTTTCGTTAGGGCCGGCTGTCCCCCAGCCAGCCTTTTCCCTTCTCAGTCAAAGAGACAGGTTCTCATGAGCCCCCTACAGCAGCAGGGCATTCTGTAGTCCTCTTTCAGGCAGTGATCATTGTGAAATTTCGTCTGTGTTCCTCTCACGTCGGTGCAGTTACAAAACCTGTGACTGTTGTGTGTGTGTGTGTGGGGGGGGGGGGGATGAGAGTTCGGGGGGGGGGGGGGGGGGGGGAGAGAGAGAGAGAGAGAGAGAGTTCTTAAGGTTTAACGTCGAGCGAGAATTCATTCATTCATTCATTCTTTATGCAAGGTTTAAGACAATAGGTGTCTAGGTCTGTTTCATATCTATGTCTGTTAATTAATTATACCAGAAAACAGAAAAGGTAAAAAAAAATATATATATGTATAATTTTTTTTTTTAAAGGGCCCATTAACCGGCATATAACCTATACGCCGGCAACAAGGTCAATAAAATGTTAAATAAGGTTGAGAATAGAGAGAGAGAGCCTACTGACCAGCAAGCAAAAGTCATCTGGCCGATGTCAGCTGCTGTCGGCCCGCGCACAGTGTGCGCGGGCCGACACCAGCCGACATCAGCCAGATGGCCTCTGAGCACTGGAAGTGGTGCCGGCCGACTGAGACACGCGAGGACGTCTCCAGTGACCCCAACTAATCGATCACCCTGCCCCCTGGTGGCCGCGTCAGAGTTCAGCCAGGGAAACACAACCCACCCTCTGCGCGTCTCCGCTAGGGAGAAACCCAAGGTCCGTATCGTCAGGAGGCACGGATTCTCATGGGAACCTTCAAGGAGTCATGAGTGTCAGTGCCCTTTGTAGATGGCCCGGGCTGGATGAATGTGCGACTGAATAGCGCCTGCACAGCGTCAGCGACAATCAGCGAAACCCGATAATTAGAATGCGCGTTGTGCACTAGGGCCCTATGACAATGACAACGATGATGATGATGACCACGACAATATTTATTTATTTATTAGTAATACGAAGAGAAACAACAGCAACACCTCAATTTTCGGCATGCTGGCCTCCTTCAAGGGGTGTATCTTTATTGCATGTGTCAGTTATTTATGACGTTTATCTTGTTTTGTTGTCACGCACGTATTTATTTCTTTATTTTTTCAGAAGGGAAAACTGCTGAACGTGGCCCACAGACACCCCACCCGACTACAACGTATGTGGGTGGGCGATACCCGTCTCATCACTGCCTCACCCGACACCCCGGGTACCATAACCGTCCTCAGCTACTGGTGACAAACAGCACAGCCTCGACACATCTCCAGAACAGCATGGAATACTCGCGTTTTCATATACTTATCAGCAGGCGCGGCAACCTTATTCGAATGATAATTATTATTTTCTTTTGCTCGTACGTCAGTATAGTAGAGTGTATCTTGGTGCCCAGAAAGCGTCAGAATGAGCCGACGTCAGATCGACCCCCGGGGTCTTTTTGGCGTACGCCAGGGCAGATCGACCCGGGTTCATTTGGCTTGGCCATTTTGCGTAAGGGGAAACACGCCAAAGTGACCATTATGCCAGACTGCCCCGGGTTCACTTTGGCCGTGTGGCAATTTTGCGTCAGGGGTAACCCGCCAAAGTGACACTCATGCCAAATTGACCCGCCGTGGCTATTAGATTGGCGTGGCTAGTAGAGTCTGTGTAAGAGAAATGACACGCCAGATCGCCCCGGGCTCTGACAGAACAGACAACGGGTTGATCTGGAGCGAGAGTGGTTGTGGTGTTGCACCGGAGTGCTGGAGCTGTGTTTGGGTAGATTTGCTGCATGATTCATTGGTGCCACAAGTCCATTAGTATACAATTGACGTGGTTGTTTTTTTTTTTTGGTTTTTTTTTTTTTTTTTTTTACATGTGATCTATGCTGACGAGCAAAAGAAATGCGACAGTTTTAGAATCACGGAAACACTTTAAACACTCTAAAAATGTCGCATTTCTTTTGCTGGTCAGTATATATAGGTTTGTGGCAGTTCTTCTCTGTGGCCATAGCTTCAACGTCCAGTGAACTCGTCTGCTGCTTGAGGAACAGCAAGAGCCCGCGCGGTGGGACAACAGCAAGAGTGGGACCAGCAAGAGCCCGCGACCAGGACTAGAAACGCAGTTTGCAACAAACGGGTGGATGGGCTGATTAGGATCTATGTACCTCAGTGAGGTGGCATTGCACCTATGTATGAACTCGGCCGCCATTGCCGTGACTACATGACGTGTGCCGCGAAACACTCCCAACGATCTTTC